>CAUYON010073823.1:0-12317 GCA_963573935.1 Arctocebus calabarensis | reverse complement strand
AGTATTAATTTACTAAGGTTGCCATAACAAAGTACCACAGAAAGGGTGGCTTAAATAAGAAAAATTTATTTCCTAAGGCTGGGCACAGTGGCTCACACATGCAATCTTAGCACATTGGGTGGCTGATTACATCAGGATTTTTAGACCAGCTTGAGCAAGAGTGGGACTTCTCTACAAAAAAAAAAAAAAAAAAAAGAAAGAAAGAAAATCACTTGAGCCCAAGAGTTTTAGCTTGCTGTGAACTGAACCCTAGGGCAACTCAGTGAGATGCTTATCTGAGAAAAAAAAGTTTCCTTTTCAGATGATAAAAATGTCTTAGAACTGGATAGAGATGATGGTTAGTTACATATTTTTGACCTAACAAGAAACCTAACATTTCATTAATAATTAGGAAGAAAAAAAAGCTGGAAAAGGAATTAAGAAGAAAAAGAAAAGAATAAAGAAAAGATCAGTAAGGAAAAAGGAGAGAGAAAAACAAAGCTATCAAGAGGGTTGGGAAAAGAAATCTCATACACTTATAAAGTTAATAGGATAGAGGTTAAAGAGAGAGAGAGAGAGAAAGAGAGAGAGAGGCTGGATACATTGGCTTATGCCTGTCACCCTAACACTCTGGGAGGCTGAGGGGGATGATTCACTTGACCCCAGGAGTTTGAGACCAGCCTGAGCAGAGTGAGACCCTGTCTCCACTAAAAATATAAAAACTAGCCAGGTAATGTGGCAGGCACCTACGGTCCTAGCTATAGACAAGTGATCTTCTTGTCCCAAGAGTTTAAGGTTGCTGTGAGCTATGATGCCATAGCTCTCTATCCAGGGCAACAGAGTAAAACTGTGCCTCAAAAAAACAAACAAACAAACAAAGGGCAGCGCCTGTGGCTCAACAGAGTAGTGTACTGGCCCCATATGCTGGAGGTGGCGGGTTCAAACCCAGCCTTGGCCAAAAACTGCAAAAAAAAGAAAAGAGAGAGAGAGACAAAGGAAGAGTGTGAGTTCCAATACATACTGAGGGAAATATCTTAGTAAATTACATTACTTAATCACTATTTCAATCCATAATTATTAAGAATTTTGGGTGGTGCCTGTGGCTCAGTGAGTAGGGAGCTGGCCTCATATACCGAAGGTGGCAGGCTTGAACCTGGGCCCTGCCAAATTGCAACAACCAAAAAAAAGTAGCAGGGCACTGTGGTGGGCACCTGTAGTTCCAGCTACTCAAGAGGCTGAGGCAAAAGAATCACCTAAGCCAAAGAGCTGGAGGTTGCTGTGAGCTGTGATGCTACCGCACTCTACTGAGGGCAACAAAGTGAGACTCTTCCTCAAAAAAAAAAAAAAGAAAATATTCAAACATTATTTGGGCAATGAATTTTATAGCATTAAGAAAGCTTTCTCTTGGCTCAGTGCCTGTAGCTCAGCGGTTAGGGCGCCAGCCACATACAGGAGCTAGTGGGTTTGAATCCAGCCCGGGTCTGCCAAACAACGACAACTATAACCAAAAAATAGTCAGGTGTTGTGCCAGGCTGTAGTCCTGGCAGTAGTCCCAGCTACTTGGGAGACTGAAGCAAGAGAATCACTTAAGCCCAGGAGTTAGAGGTTGCTATAAGCTATGACACCACAGCACTCTACCCAAGGTGACCGCTTGAGAACCTGTCTCAATTAAAAAAAAAAAAGAAGAGGCTCGGCGCCTGTGGCTCAAGTGGTTAAAGCGCCAGCCACATACACCTGAGCTGGTAGGTTTGAATCCAGCCCGGGCCTGCCAAACATCAGTGACGGCTGCAACCAAAAAACAGCTAGGCATTGTGGCAGGTGCCCGTAGTCCCAGCTACTTGGGAGGTGGAGGCAGGAGAATCACTTGAGCCCAGGAGATGGAGGTTGCTGTGAGCTGTGATGCCACAGTACCCTACCCAGGGCGATAGCTTGAGGCTCTGTCTCAAAAACAAACAAAAAAAAAAAGAAAGAAAGAAAACTTTCTCTGAACCAGGCATGTTGCCTCACACATGTAACTCTAGCACTCTGGGAGGCCAAGGAAGGTGGATTGCTTGAGCTCAGGAGTTCTAGGCCAGCATGAACGAGAGCAAGACCCCATCTCTACTAAAATTAGAAAAATTAGCTAGGCATTATGGTAGGTGCCTGTGGTCCCAGCTAATCAGGAGGCTGAGGCAAGAGGATTGCTCAAGCCCAAGAGTTCAGGTTACTGTGAACTAGGATGATGTCACGGCACGCCTGGGTGACAGAGTGAGACTCACTTTGTCTCAAAAACAAAAAAGAAAGCTTTCAGGGCAGTGCCTATGGCTCAGTAGGGCGCCAGCCCCATATACCGATGGTGGCGGGTTCAAACCTGGCCCCGGCTGAACTGCAACAAAAAAATAGCCAGGTGTTGTGGCGGGCACCTGTGTTCCCAGGTACTCGGGAGGCTGAGGCAAGAGAATTGCCTAAGTCCAGGAACTGGAGGTTGGTGTGTGCTGTGTGAAGCCACGGCACTCTACTGAAGGTGATAAAGTGAGACTCTGTCTCTACCAAAAAAAAAAAAAAGGAAAAAAAAGAAAAGAAAGCTTTCGGGGCTCTGTCTCAAAAAAAAAAAAAAAATTAGTAAGATGGAGCCTCAAGATGTCGCCCTGGGTAGAGTGCCGTGGCATCACAGCTCACAGCAACCACCAAATCCTGGACTGAAGCAATTCTCTTGCCTTAGCCTCCCAAGTAGCTGGAACTACAGGCGCCTGCCACAATGCCCAGCTATTTTTTTGGCTGTAGTTGTCATTGTTGTTTGGCAGGCCTGGGCTGGATTTGAACCTGCCAGCTCTGGTGTATGTGGCTGGCACCTTAGCTGCTTGAGCTACAGGCGCTGAACCAGAAGGGGATATTCTTTGGGCTTCTGTGATCAGATGAAAGGAAGCTCCAGTAATGATACTAAAAAATTCCACATTTTTTTTTTTTTTTTTTTGAGACAGAGCCTCAAGCTATCACCCTGGATAGAGTGCTGTGCCATCACAGCTCACAGAAACCTCCAACTCCTGGGCTCAAGCGAGTCTCCTGCCTCCGCCTCCCAAGTAGCTGGGACTACAAGCGCCCGCCACAACGCCCGGCCATATTTTGGTTGCAGCCGTCATTGTTGTTTGGCGGGCCCGGGCACTGGATTCGAACCCGCCAGCTCAGGTGTACGTGGCTGGCGCCTTAGCTCGCTGAGCCACAGGCGCCGAGCCAAAAATTCCACATTTTAAGCCACTACCTGACAAACACTTCTTCTAGCCACAAGATTTCTTACCGTGTACACTGCCAGCAAAGCCAACTGGTTATAGGGTCGCCCATTCTTAGGAGCAATGTGCTGGGCCTTCAGGTACCAACTAGAACAGAAAAACAGTAAAAAGAAAATGCTAGCTCATATCAGCTTTTCCCCAATTCACCCTAACAGCTCTAATACTTAATATATAAGCTAAAGTGTTACAAGTAATCCTAGAGTGGCAAAGCATGACTATAAGGACTAAAAGGGATACCTATAGGACATCTATATGAGAGGCAGCTCAAGTGGTCCATTGCTCTTAATAGAGGCTGGCTACAAGCTACACAGGAAAGAGAAATAATGAACTAGAGGTAAACAAGTACCTGCGTGCTTTCCCGTAGTTTGCTGTATCGTTAGCTTGCTCCCGATATCTAGCAATATCTCCTTGGCAAATCATACATCGCTGGGCACTGATCAAGGCATACTTCACCTTCAAGAAAAACAGTTAATAGGCTACCCAAGAAACACTAACTTTAACCCCCCAAAAAGGGATGGTATCAAAACAACAGAGGCACTAGTAGCCAGGCAGTGGCTCATACCTGTAATCCCAACACTCTGGGAGGCCAAGGCAGGTGGATTGCCTAAGCTCAGGAGTTCGAGACCAGCCTGAGCCAGAGCAAGACCCCACCTCTTAAAAAAATAGCCAGGCATTGTGGCAGCCATAGCTCAGTGAGTATAGTGCCAGCCACATACACCAAGGCTGGAGGGTTCAAGCCTGGCTCAGGCCTGCTAAACAACAATGACGACTACAACAACAACAAAATATAGCCGGGTGTTGTGGCCGGCGCCTATAGTCCCAACTACTTGGGAAACTGAGGCAAGAGAATCACTTCAGTCCAAGAATTTGAGGTTGCTGTGAGCTGTGATGCCATAGCACTCTACCGAGGGTGACATAATGAGACTCTAAAAAAACAAAAAAATTTTAAGTACTAAGAGCTTGTACATAGTACTCACCAGGAGCAAAAAGGCAAGAGGAAGCCTCTGCTCCATAAATCACACTCCTTTCTCTAAGGAATCTCTAACTTATTCCTAAATATGCTTATCTTTCCCATCTTACAAAAGCAAAAACTTCTCTTGACCCTATCCCTCCTTGGCTTCACAGCCAAGATTTTTTTTTTTTTGAGTCTCACTGTGTCATCCTCAGTAGCGTGTCATAGCATCACAGCTCATAGCAGCCTCCAACTCTTGGGTTTAAGCAATTCTCCTGCCTCAGCCTCCCAAGTACCCAAGTAGGTTTTTTTTTGTTTGTTTGTTCTGAGACAAAGTCTCACTTTGTGGCCCTCGGTAGAATGCTGTGGTGTCATAGCTCACAGCAACCTCAAACTCTTGGGCTCCAGTTATTCTCTTGCCTCAGTCTCCCAAGTAGCTGGGACTACAGGCACCTACCACAATACCTGGCTATTTTTTTGTTTAGCAGGCCTGGGCCGGGTTTAAACCCACCAGCCCTGGAGCATATAGCCAGTGCCCTAACCACTGAGATGTGGGCACCACGCCAACACAGCCAGGATTCTTAAAGAATGATCTAGGGCAGGCACAGTGGCTCATATCTGTAATCCTAATTCTCTGAGTGACTAAGGCAGGTTGACTGCCTGAGCTCAGGAGTTCAAGACCAGCTGAGCAAGAGTGAGATCCTGTCTCTACTAAAAACAGAAAAACTAGCTGGGCATTATGACAGGTATCTGTAATCCCAGATACTCAGGAAGCTGAATCAAGAGGATCACTTGAGCCCAGGAGTTTGAGGTTGCTGTGAGCTATGACATCACGATCTCTACCCAGTGTCAGAGTGAGACTCTATCTCAAAAAAAAAAAAAGAAAAAAGAGGGTGACACCTGTGGCTCAGTCAGTATGGTGCCGGCCCCAGATACCAAGAGTGGCAGGTTCAAACCCAGCCCCGGCCTAACTGCAACAAAAAAATAGCTGGGTGTCATGGCGGGCGCCTGTGGTCCCAGCTACTCGGGAGGCTGAGGCAAGAGAATCGCCTAAGCCCAGGAGTTGGAGGTTGCTGTGAGCTGGGTGAAGCCACGGCACCCTACCGAGGGCAATAAAGTGAGACTTTGTCTCTCCAAAAAAAAAAAAAAAAGAATGAGCTATATTACTCTTTCATTATCTCTATAGCCTTACCTCTCTTCATTACAATCTGGCTTCTACCCTCTCCAACCAAATTAACTCCTTTCTTGTGTGTGTGAGACAAAGTATAATTTTCTGTCATCTAGCTAGAATGATCATAGCTCAGTGCAACCTTAAAGTCCTAGGCTCAAGCTATCTTCCTGCCTCAGCATCCTGAGTAACCTATCACTGCAACCACACGTGCATGCCACCATTCCCATCTAAGTTTTCTTTTTTTGTAGGGATGAGGTCTCACTCTTGCTCAGGCTGGTCTCAAACTCCTGAGTTCCAGCGATCCTTCTACCTTGGTCTCCCAGAGTGCTAGGGTTACAGGTATAAGCCACTTCACCTGGCCTAAATTAACTCTTACTAAGGTCATCTAATCCAATGGACACTTTTTAGTAACCTTAACATTTTGTCTATAGTACATGACAATTTTACCCACTTCCACCATGAAATCTGATCCTCCCTATCTGACCAGTCTTCCCAGCATCCCAACATCAGCTTCAACTACTATGTATACAATGATGACTTTTTTGTTTGTTTGTTTTCAGGATTTAGAGGTTTATTATCAGCCTATGTAAAACTAAAATTCAAAACATATTCAATTTTCTTTAAGGGAATATCATAAAATAACAATTCTTGGTATTACATGCCTCATATGATCTATATCAAACCCCAACAAATTATACTTTTTGTGTCACTGTTCCAAGAAACAAATAAATTTGAACAGCTAAAAATCTTAAAAATGCACTAAGCTGGGCGGCGCCTGTGGCTCAGCGAGTAGGGCACCGGCCCCATATACTGAAGGTGGCGAGTTCAAACCCGGCCTCGGCCAAACTGCAAAACCAAAAAAAAAAAAAAGCCAGGCGTTGTGGCAGGTGCCTGTAGTACCAGCTACTAGGGAGGATGAGGCAAGAGAATCACCTAAACCCAGGAGGGGTTGCTGGAGTTGGAGGTTGCTGTGAGTTGTGTGATGCCACAGCACTCTACCGAGGGAGAGAAAGTGAGATTCTGGCTTTAAAAAAAAAAAAAAAATGCACTAAGCCTATGAAGTCTCAAATAAAACTTGAAATTTCTGTGCATACTCCTGCCAAAAGAAGTTATCTCCTGTACACCACTTCTCTTGCAAACTGGTCTTCTATTTCCCTTCATTTTACCTGGATTGTCTTCAAGACCTAGAGAAGGATTGGGAGGGCTTATGATTTCTCTCCCAAGACAGTGATCTCTTTCTTCTATCTCTGGAAAGGGACCTGCTCCGGCTGTGAGAGAAGTTTCTCCTCTTTAGAGATCTGCAGCGAGGTGGAGGACCCCTCCTACGATAATCATTTCGAGAGTGACAACCTCAAGAGGGAGGTGGGCCATAATTTCTACTTCTTTTTTCACCATTGGACAGTTCCACTCTCACACGGCAGCCACATAGTATTCTTCCATCTAGCTCTTGGACAGCATCAGCTGCATTTCGAGGATCTTCAAATCCAACAAAAGCAAAGCTGGGAGGGTTTCTAGCAACCTACACACTTCAGAGTGGTCCATTATAGCCAAAAGCCCATTCCAATTCAGTCTTGTTGCCATTGTTTCCAAGATTACCCTTATAATAAACCTTACACTCCAATGGACGGGAATCACGATGTATTTCAAAATCTAGAGTTAAAGCGCAAAGTCCTCATGCTCCAGTGGATCTTCCCGCTTCCCACTCCCTTTTGGTCAGAGTCCCATTGTTATTCTACCTTACCCAGCGTCCACGAAATGGCCACAATGATGACTCTTCAATCTATTATCACCAACTCAGGTTTCTTCTGATGTCCAGACAGACTAAGAATATTCACTTGTTCATTTTCAAGTTCCTTCCTGCTGGACACCTCCACCTAAGTATATCCAAACCTGAACTCACCTTTTCCTTTGTAGCCACTCCCCTAGGCCACAAACTGGGAGATGATCCGGACTCTTCATACCTCCAATTTCATCCCTCATAGCCAGTAATTCAGTTCTATTTCTTTTATATCTTTCCAATCTGGTCTCTTCTTTTCCACCTCCACTATCTCTTAGTTCAGACCTACAACTTGACTACCCTACCTCTACTCCTGCCTAATTCCCATCCAAACCCACCAATTTGCCAGTGATTAGTTGTAAGAAGAAATCTGTCTTAACTATTTGCTGAAAATCAATTAATAGCTCTACAATACTTTCAGAATGAAGTCCAAACTCTTCAGCGTGGCATATAAGAGATTATGATGTAGTCCCTACCACACTGAACTTTTTTTTTTTTTTTTTTGAGACAGTCTCAAGCTTTTGCCCAGGATAGAGTGCTGTGCCATCACAGCTCACAGCAACCTCCAACTCTTGGGTTTAAGTATTCCTCTTGCCTCAGTTTTTCTATTTAGTAGAGATAGGGTCTCACTTCTGCTCAGGCAAAGCAGAACTTGTGAGCTCAAGCAATCCACCCACTTCTTCCTTCCAGAGTGCTAGTATTACAGGCATGAGCCACCACGCCCAGTCCATATTGAAGTTCTTGTACTTTCCCAATAACTCCTGGTTCTCTCTTGCTTTCTAAACTGCCCCTCCAACCTTCAAACTCATATTTCAAGACTCAGTCTGACAGTTTCTGACCCCACCAAGCTTAGTCAGATCCACTTTTCTCTATTCCCCTCAACACTCAGTCTATACTATTATCACAGCACTTATAACATTACAACTGTTGGTTTAATCTCTCTCTTCCTCACTGAACTGTACCTTTTATTGTTTTATCTTCAATATCCAGCACAGTGTCTAGGATATAACAATAAATAAAGCTTGCTAAATGGAGAAATAAAGTTAAGATAAATAAAAAAGCTGGCTTACTGTCTTGCGTAATGGCTTGCTGCGAATGGCAAGACCATCCATGTAGTCCTCCAGTTTAAACTTGTAAGTAACCTGCAGCTTCTGAAGCAAACTATCAAAGAAGTCACTCCCCTGATAAAGAGAAAACAAAAAGAAATGACTGAATCAACCTATTCTGATCCAATATACCCAACAACCTGGGGCAAATGACCCTTTCACAGTTCTGTTAATGCTCAGACATCTGTGTAAAGGGAGGCACATGTAGTATTTAGTGGCCACCAACTT
Organism: Arctocebus calabarensis; assembly: GCA_963573935.1. Classification (NCBI taxonomy): domain Eukaryota; kingdom Metazoa; phylum Chordata; class Mammalia; order Primates; family Lorisidae; genus Arctocebus; species Arctocebus calabarensis. Next base: position 3,838 of record CAUYON010073823.1, on the reverse strand, counting down.
GACAATAAGACAAATTCATAGACTAAGCCTCCATAGTTTTAATGATATGAAAACACACACACATTGTCTCTCTCTCACTCTCTCTCTCTCTCCTAGGTCAAATCATTCAGAAAGCTTTCAAGCTCAAAACTAATTCCAATTGTCAGTAAGTTAGTGTCTAAAGGAAACAACAGGGGCATGCCAAGAAAATAACATAGTTTTGTATCAGTGTTCTGTTCTAAAACACAGCATTTCAGGTAGGAAAAAGTATCACAACTACAGAGTGCTGAGGCCTTTATCCAGAGGAAAAAAGATGACAGTTTACCTCATCCAAGAGCTCCAAAAGTCTGTTCCGAATCTGTTCTGGGTTCTCAACATTCGGATCCTTGAGAAGCTGCCTGAACTTCTCAATCACCTGATAGAAAGCATTCTTCCACAGGATCTGATCCACATTCTGATTATCAGAGAACTCAATATCTAATAGAATACAGCGCTCATATAGCTGCAGCAGTTCAGCTCTGGAATAAAATACATGCAACTTCTAGCTCCAAATACACCATAAGAAAGGCTAGACCCCAAATATGCGCTTCCTGTAAATTAACCAACTCCCTTGGCAAGAAATCAAAAATGTGACCAGGTATGCTATTCACTCTAGTTTCCACTCTGCACAGCAGAATGTCATGCTAAAGACAGTTATGCCTAGGAAAATAGTTTTTCCCCATATGTCTTCACCTAAATTTAACAGCTGAAATAAGACCTTCACTACAAGTTATATGTTGTTCATTTTTTGGCACCCAAGAAAGTCTTTTCCTTTTCCATTTTGAGATTCCATGTTCCCTCAAAGATAGATTTTTTTCTTAAAGAAAAAGCAGGAAGCATAACCATTTCTAAGAGTAGAAACAAAACTTCTGTTCTTTTTCCAACTACCCTTTCCTTATAAACATCAATGTAAAAGGAAGATAACACTCAGTGGTTCAGCTAAAGAGTTTATACCTTCCTCAGTCATCAGCACCTATACATCGCCAGCTTATCCCCATTCTCCCCTAGCCAGAATAGAACACACCATACCTGAGTTGAGCCATTTTCTCCAGGCCCTCAGGACTAATTCGATCCCTGGAAAGCAGGTTGCTGAGCTGCAGCTCCTGGTTGTCAGCCACCCGGAGAAGCCTATGTAGCTCCTGTTGCTGCATGTTCCTCACGTGCTGCTCTAGCTCCTCAGGACTCATGGTGCTGGCAGGGAGAGGGCTACAAACATACTGACCTGATGGAGTTGGGTAGCCTGGATAGTAAGGCCCTGGGTATACACCATTGGTAGGACCTACTGGGTACTGTAGAGGGTTATAACCTGTATAGGGATACTGAGAGGCAGGACCTGGTGGTGTCCGGGGGTAATAATAGGGGTTGTCAGAGTTTTGAAACTTATAGTAAGATGCTTGGGCCTGGCGTGAGTCACCCCAAGACGTAGGGCTGACTTCATCATCAGTATCCAAGAAATGTAGCTGGGGCACCTGACTCTTTAGAGCAGGTTTCTGATCAGGATTGTTTGGGTCCCACAATCGGCGGGTGGTGCCTCCACGGCCCCAACTCCGAGATCCCTTACTACCAGATCCAAACAAAAGCCGAGGTCCCAAAGGTGCAGACTCTGGAGAACCTGCTGAATTGACAGATAGGGTGGTATGGGCTGGCAGAACCAGAATGCCACGACCACGACCCCGAAGTTCTTGTTTTAGGTTTTTGAACTCCTGTTTCTCAGAGCCTTTGCCCCCACTGCTTGAGCCTCTGTCGGGCTTTATCCTATCCACATCCTCCCTGGTGGACCTCACCATGGGAGCATCTTTGTTCATGGTTTCTGCATCAAAAGTGACACGAAGAGTGCCTCGATTTTCTTTACCATTGCTTTTCTGCTCACCATCTCCGCGGCCAGACCAGTTTCTTTCTAAATGTTTCTTCCTTTCTGAGCTCCTCCTGGGTCCTAATCCATTGGGCTCATCAATTTTGTCCTCATCTAAGGAGTCAGTTGAGGACATAGATACTTGCTTCTTCAGTCGTGGCCTGTCCTTGGTCCTATCCTGTCGGCGACGGCGGCATCCATTATCAACAAGGCCAGCTCCCTCAGCACTGTTGTTGCTACCAGCTGAACTAGTACTGCAAGTACGGTAACGGTTCCTTCGTTTGTCTGAGCGAGAGTAGCGCTTTGCAGAACCAGGTTTCCCCTGGGCTGGGTCATCATTTGCTTTCTTCATCCCCTCCCCTTTTTCAATCTTCTTTCCTTTTTCTCCCTTTCCAGCCCTTACTCTGTCACCATTTGGGCTTTTTTCTCTGTCTGCTCTGTCTGGTTTATTCATGACTTCTTCTTTCACAGCATCTCCCCTGCACTCACCTTCCTCTACTCTTAGTTGTTCTACCTGGTTAAGGATTTCTTCCTCATCTACCCGGCTAGCCGATTCTTTGGTAACTGTTTGTAAACGCCGTCCAGGCTGATAGATCTGCAGGTCCGGTTTCTTTGTTCTCTTGATAATTCTTAGACTTCGATCCTCTTGTCCAGCAATCTTAGAAAAGGACTCCTGTCCATGATTGTTTTCTGGGTTTATAGGCCCATTCTGCTGTTGGTTGTCCAGGTCCTTGCAGGCATCTTGAATGAGTTGTGTATCATTTCCAATAGCAGAAGAATCTTTGTCATTAACAACTTCATCCTTAAATTCCTCACTCACAGAGGGCTCCTTGATTTTAGATTTGTTCCTTAGTCGAGAAAGGCCAGGCTTATAGATTTCCATATCTGGGCGCCTGTTGTCTTTGCGCTGCCTAGGCTCCTTTAATTCCTTCATGTTTTCTGTTATTTTGGAGAAAGGGTAGGGAGGAAAGGGTAGAAAATAAAGGGAGAGGACTGTCATTCTGGTTAAGAAACAGAAAACTCAAGCAAAAATTACACATCCACTGGGAGACTAAAGCAGGTGGATTGTTTCAGCTCATGGCTTTGAGACCAGCCTGAGCAAGAACGAGACCCTATCTCTAAAAATAGCCAGGCATTGTGGCAGGAGCCTGTAGTCCCAGCTACTGGGGAGGCTGAGGCAGGAAAATCACTTGAGTCCAAGAGTTTGAGGTTGCCATGAGCTATGACATAACAGCACTCTAATGAAGGTGACAAAGTAAGACTCTGTCTCAAAAAGGAAAAAAAAAAAAACAAAGGGCGGCGCTTGTGGCTCAGTGAGTAGGTCCCCAGCCCCGTGTACCGAGGGTAGCAGTTTCCAACCCAGCCCTGGCCAAATTGCAACAAAAAAAGTAGCTGGGTGTCATGGCAGGCGCCTGTAGTCCCAGCTATTTGGGAGGCTGAGGTAAGAGAATCACCTAAGCCCAAGAGCTGGAGGTTGCTATGAGCTGTGACACCACAGCACTCTACTGAAGGTGACAAAGTAAGATTTTGTCTCAAAACAAAAACAAAGGCTTGGAGCCTGTAGCTCAGCAGCTAGGGCGTCAGCCACATATACCGGAGCTGGCAGGTTTGAAACCAGACCGGGCCGGCCAAACAATGACAACTATAGCCAAAAAATAGCCAGGTGTTGTGGTGGGCACCTGTAGTCCCAGCTACTTGGGAGGCTGAGGAAAGAAAATCACTTAAGCTCATGAGTTGGAGGTTGCTGTGAGCTGTGATGCCATGGCACTCTACCAAGGGTGACACAGTGAAACTCTGTCTCAAAAAAAAAAAAAAAAAGAATTATGCATCCAAATACTATTAGTGAAGAAAGCAACTTCTGTAACTGTAGAAGTAGAACTTCTAGGTTTAAGATATTTGATCAGCAGCTCGGCGCCTATGGCTCAACGGGCTAAGGCGCCAGCCACGTACACCTGAGCTGGCGGGTTC
>CAUYON010073820.1:0-23793 GCA_963573935.1 Arctocebus calabarensis | reverse complement strand
ACATTGCTGATCTGCAGAAAGTTATCAAACCATTATGAATAGGATAGAATGCTTTAAATTTCATTTTCTTTTCTTTTTTTTTTTTTTTTGAGACGGAGCCTCAAGCTGTCGCCCTGGGTAGAGTGTGATGGCATTACAGCTGACAGCAACCTCCAATTCCTGGGCTCAAGCGAGTCTCCTGCCTCTGCCTCCCAAGTAGCTGGGACTACAGGCACCCACCACAACGCCCAGCTATTTTTGTCTGGGTTGCAGCCGTCATTGTTGGTTGGCGGGCCCACGCTGGATTCGAACCCGCTAGCTCAGGTTTACATGGCTGGCACCTTAGCCCGCTGAGCCACAGGCGCCGAGCCTAAATTTCATTTTCTATAAAAAATGTATATGTAGAGCAAATTCGTAGATCTAAAAACCACTTATTTCATCAAAAGATAATTTTAAGTTTAGCTATAAGCTTTCAGGATATATTGTTCTAACTGACAACTAATGAAGTATTAAAAATGAATTTTGTAAAGAGTAGGGCGCTGGCCCCATATGCCAGAGGTGGCGGGTTCAAGCCCAGTCCTGGCCAAAAACTGCAAAAAAAAAAAAGAATGAATAAAAATGAATTTTGTAACTGCATCAGGACTAGCTTCATTTGGCTAAAAGTTAAAAGGAATATTCTGGGTATGCTTAAATTATTCTAAAAATCTTTTCTCCATTCTCATTATCATCCCTTTATAAATCTGATTCTGTCTTATGAATAACATTAAAACAAAACACGGAAACAGTTTATATATGCATCACTCCCTGAGATGTCAATCTATCTCAATGAGATATTTTAGTAAGAAACAAGCTCATTTGCCACATTAAAAACTTATAAATATTAATATGCATTGTACTTATCCCAAGTATATAAAATGATCAGCTCAAGGGAAGCACTAATGCACTCATAATTTTCCTCAGTTATAATGAAAATGAACAAAAATTGAATTATACAAAATCCGTTTTAATCTTAACTGCACATTTAAAATGAATAGCATTTGTTTTTTTTTTGTTTGTTTGTTTTTGCAGTTTTTGGCCAGGACTGGGTTGAACCCACCACCTCCAGTATATGGGGCCAGCACCCTACTCCTTGAGCCACAGGCGCCACCCAGTGAATAGCATTTTTATGTTTATTTTTTTTTTTTTGAGACAGAGCCTTAAGCTGTCACCCTGGGTAGAGTGCTGTCGCATCACAGCTTACAGCAACCTCCAACTCCTGGATTCAAGTGATTCTTCTGTCTCCACTTCCCAAGTAGCTGGGACTACAGGTGGCCGCCTCCACAACACTCAGCTATTTTTTGATTGTAGCCATCATTGTTCAGCAGGCCCAGACTGGATTCAAACCTGCCAGCTCAGGTGAATGTGGCTGGCACCTTAGCCACTTGAGTCACAGTCACTGAGCCTGAATAGCATTTTTAAATTCTTCTTTTCCTTTTATGTATGTTCTAATTCGGTTTATTGAAATTTAACTTTATGTCTATTAAATAAGACAATAAAAGATTGAGGCTTGTATTTTTTATGTTTTCTTCCTACGAATGCAGTTTTATAATGCTTTATTAAGTATTTGGTCACAAGGGATTAAAGAACTGTCCGTCACAGATAGTTTGTGCACTCCAGTTTTATAGCATACTTACTAGAACGTTATTTAGCTTGAACCCTTCTAGTAACTGAGTTTTCTATCTTTTCAGGAAGCTAACTCCATTAGTTTTATTAGAAAGCATTTCTTACATTCAGTTGAAGTCAGTCTCCTTATAGTTTGTAATCCTCAAACTTGGTCCTGCCCCTGAATCTAAACAAACTAAACTCTCTCTTACATGAGCTCTTTGGATATTTAAAATACTTATCATAGTGCTTATTAAAACTTTTTTTTTTTTTTTAATCCACATGGCATGTTTCTAGAACCTTCCCTGCCCTGGTTGCCCTCCTTTGGACACATTCTTTTAATATTGCTTTTCTTTAGTATTACCCAGAACTGAACATAATTTTCTCATTCTTGACATACACTTCTAATGGTGCCAATAATGCACTAAATTTTTTAGCAGTCATGTCACCCTGTTGATTTGCATTGAGTCATCATTTCTTAAGAGGGAATCAGAATGTCAAAATAGGCTCCAAATTCAGCTGATTCCTTATGCATCCTTCTTGATTCCTTTTAGGGAGAAAAAAATGTTTCTTTTCATTGCTAACCTCACAGATTTTTAATGTTACCATTTAAATGTTAGCAACACAGCTGGTAATATAATCAAGGGAAATTTTTAGCTGGGGGTGATGAACTCAGAAACTTGGTTCTGGCAGTGGTTCTCAACCTTCCTAATGCTGCGACCCTCTAATACAGTTCCTTATGTTGTGGTGACCCCCCCCACCCATAAAATTATTTTCATTGCTACTTCATAACTAATATTGCTAATCTGATATGCAGGATGTATTTAGGCGACCCCTAAGGGGTCGCGACCCACAGGTTGAAAACCGCTGTCTAGGATGTATTCCATTATATACCAATACTGTATTTATTTATTTATTTATTTATTTATTTATTTATTTATTATTTTTGTGTGTGTGTGGAGACAGAGTCTCACTCTATCGCCCTCGATAGAGTGCTGTGGCGTCACAGCTCACAGCAACCTCCAGCTCTTGGGCTTAAGCGATTCTCTTGCCTCAGCCTCCCAAGTAGCTGGGATTACAGGCACCCGCCACAACTCCCGGCTAATTTTTGATGCAGTTCGGCCGGGGCCGGGTTTGAACCCGCAGCCCTCTGTATATGGGGTCGGCGCCCTACTTGCTGAGCCACAGGCGCCGCCCACCAATACTGTATTTATAAACTGCTGCCAACTGATGGACATTAAAACTGCTTCCAGATTCCCTTTATTATATACAGTGTTGCTGGAACATTCTCAAATATCCACCACTTTACGCTTGTTTGGTTATTAATCCTCTGAGGATTTATTCCTAGAAGTGAAATTGTGGGGTCAAAAAGTATAAACATTTTCTTTTTGGATACTGCCAAACTGCCTGCAGAAAAGTTGTTGGTGTCCACGCCACTGCAATGGTATGTCAGTGTTTTCTTAACCCTTGACAAAAGTAGGTGAGATGTTTAATGTCTGCAAACCTGCCGGGTGAAAAATACTTTACTATCAATTATGTTTGCTATTTTTACTATAAGCATGGTGACTAATTTTATATATCAACTTGTCTGGGTTCTGGTACTCAGTTTTGGTCAAACACCAATTTGATATTTCTATGATGGTGTTTTTAAGATAAGGTTAACATTTAAATCAGTGGTCTTTGAGCAAAGCAGATCATCTTCCCTAATGTGGGTGGACCGCTTCCCATCAATTAAAGGCCTTAAAGAAAAAGATGGAAGTTGCCCCAAGAAGGGGATTCTGCCTTTGAACTTACATTGCAACCCTTCCCTGGGTTTTCAGCCTGTTTGTGCACTCCGCCCTGTATGTTTTGGACTTGTCAGGTGTATGCAAGCCACCCGACCCCCACAGACAGAGAACACAGGTTCTGCTTCTCTGGAGAATTCTGACTAATAAAATTAGTGAGGTTGCCCTCTCAGACCTAATGTATATTGACCACCTGTATTTCACCTCATCTTTCTTCCTTCCTTTCTCTTTCTTTCTTTTCTTCTTCTTTTTTAGAATCATTTTTAGTCCCTCTGCTTATGTCTAACCCAAGTGAAGACATACTGGGTATCCCTAAAGTGAGCAAATGGCAGTGGCCTCCATTCCTTAATTTGCTGGGAATGAGGAGCCTTCCTGACACAGCACTTGTACCTCAGGTGAGATTATACAAATATGATTAAATGAAGCTAAGAAATCAAGAATGCTGCTTAGTGAGGGGAACCACTTTATTTTTTTCTTTTTTGAGACAGAGTGTCACTTTGTTGCCCTAAATAGAGCGCTGTGGTGTCATAGCTCACAGCAACCTCAAAGCCTTGGGATCAAGCGATTCTCTTGCCTCAGCCTCCCCAGTAGCTAGGACTGTAGGGGACCACCAGTACACCTGGCTATTTATAGAGATGGGGTCTCGCTCCTTCTCAGGCTGGTCTTGAACTCCTGAGCTCAAGCAGTCCACCCTCCTCAGCCTTGCAGAGTGCAAGAGTTATAGGCATGAGCCACCGCACCTGGCTCCAAGAAATTAATTTTTTTTTTTTTTTTTGAGACAGAGCCTCAAGCTATCACCCTGGATAGAGTGCTATGGCATCACAGCTCACAGCAACCTCCAACTCCTGGGCTCAAGTGAGTCTCTTGCCTCCGCCTCCCACATAGCTGGGACCACAGGCGCCCGCCACAACGCCTGGCCATTTTTTGTTTGCAGCCGTCATTGTTGTTTGGAGGGCCTGGGCTGGATTCGAACCCCCTAGCTCAGGTGTACGTGGCTGGCGCCTTAGCCCGTTGAGCCACAGGCGCTGACCCACCAAGAAATTAATTTTAACGATGAAATTGTCTAAGCCATTATTAAGTAATTTAACCTCTATTATATATACAGTTGGTATAACAAGAGTAAATAGAGTTGGTATAAAAATACTAAATTTCATTTGGTGTGTCTGTATTGTAATTGTTTAGATGGCTAATATTGGTTGGTAAAGTTCTTCCTCTAAAAAAAAAGAATTGGTTCCTCCTTGATTATCAGTCAACAGCTAATTTCCTGTTACTACTTTTTCTTTTCTTTTCCTCGTAGCTGGTGATATCATCACAGCTACTTAAAGGAACAGCTTCCTGTAGTGATGGAGGTTCTGTGATGTCACTGGGATTGTGAAAGCTGGTAAGGAAATTTGCTAACAGTACATTTTGCCGAAACTTACAAAGCAAAATTAAATTAGAGTTTTCTGGGAAAGGAACTATTTAGTAAAACTAAAAATTTATTTTAATTCGTTACACAGGGGAATTCTGTCCTCTATCTACCCTCTAGGTACCAGAGAAAGAATGTCCTACATCCTCAAGGTATGAAACAAACAGAGCTGATGTAAGAGATTTCTTCTTTGGGAATATTTAAGTATCTGTGCAAAAATACTAACTATCTCCAGACTGGCTAGGCTGGTGGCTGAATTATTTTTCAAGAAAGCAGAAGTTTTGAAATTTTCTACTTTGTGTATCTCAGGTCAGATCTCTTGTATGTGTACATGTTCTGGCCCAACCCCGAACTGGAAACAGAAGACATTCATTTTCTATGGCTGCTGTAATACATGACCACAAATTGGGTGGCTTAAAACCACAGAAATTTATTCTCTCACAGTTCTGGAAGCCAAAAGTCCAAAATCAGTGTCCACTGAGCTCAGTGGCTCACACCTGTAATCCTAGCACTCTGGGAGGTTGAGGCAGGTGTCCAGCCTGAGCCTAGAGGAAGACCCTGTCTCTAAAAATAGCCAGCCATTGTGGCAGGCCCCTGTAGTCCCAGCTACTTGGGAAACTGAAGCAAGAGAATCACTTAAGACCAAGAGCTGGAGGTTGCTGTGAGCTGTGACGCCACGGGACTCTACTCAGGGCAACATAGTGAGACTCTGTTTCAAAAAAAAAAAAAAATAGCCAGGCATTGTGGCAGGTGCCTGTAGTCCCAGCTACTCTGCAGGCTGAGGCAAGAGGATTGCTTAAGATTAAGAGTTTGAGGTTGCTGTGAGCTATGATGCCACAGCACTTTACTGAGGGCGACAAAGTGAAACTCTGCCTCAAAAAACAAAAGCAAAACAAAACACGAAAACACAAAATCAAGGTGTCGGCAGGCCTGGTTTCTTCTGCAGATGAGCACCTGCTCCGTGGCGCTCTGTCTTCCGGTAGCCGCCTGCAGTCCTTGGCGTGCCCTGGCCTGTGCACACGTTACTCTGACCTTGCCTCCATTGCCTTCTGTGGCTCTTCTTCCTTCTCTTCGCTTTCCTTATTGGGACACTTGTCATTGAACTTAGGGCTCACCCTAAGGCAGGATGATCTCACCTTGAGAGGGTTCTTAAAATGCTCATCTGCAAAGATTCCTTTCCCAAATTAGGTTACATTCCCAGGTTCCAGGATAGAGGGCCTGGACATATTGGGGGGGGGGTGTCCAGAATTCAATCTACTACAGAGGATGAGGGTTTATGATGGTCTGCTCTCTCCTCCCCCAGAGGCGACGGGGGAGGGGGAGGCTAACTCTTTCAAGTGGTGGCACGTTGAATCTTCACAAATTAATTCCTTCATTACCACAATGGGCTGAATTGTGTACCCTCTTCCATCCCTCCCAAAGTTCATAAGTTGAAGTTCTAACCCCCTAATACCTCAGAACATAACTGTGTCTTTAAAGAGGGGGTTAACGTTAAACAAGGTCGTGGAGTATGCCCTAACGTGATCTAACTGGTGTCTTTACGTGGAGAGCCTGGGTCACCAGAGAAGATAGCCACCTACAAGCCAGGGAGGGAGGTCTCAGAAGAAATGGACCCTGCTGACAGCTATTCTCAGGTTTTTAGCCTCTTTAGGACTAAGAAAAAGTAGTCTGTATCCAAATCATCTAGAGGGCTTGTTAAATGACCTAATACATGGTACTTGTTATGGCAGCCCTTGGAACCTAATGCAATTACTAAGAACCCATTCTCTGCATTCCACAAGGCAGAAGCACATGCTGGCAGGGGATTGGCACCCAGTCTGAAGAGAATTTCCATTTTTGTACAGATTCTCAGCCCATCTGCAAAGTAGGACTGCTCATCTTTTACTAATATCTCAAGAACAGGTTTTGTTATTCTAAAGAGTTGAGTGTAAACAAAATATCATGTCCCCAAAGTTAACAGCTGAATTTTAAAAGTACAATGATGAAGATGCTGTAGAAACTGAGGAAGCGTCCAGTGAAACTACAAGACTCAACTTGGTCTGGGGGATCAAGGACTGCCTCTTACAAGAAGTGACATTTGTAAGGATGAATGGAGGTTAATCAAGGATAAATGACAAAAGAATGTGCCAGGCAGGGAAAAGTAAATTAAAAGTTTAGAGCGTGGCTCAGTGCCTGTAGCTCAGTGGTTAGGGCGCCAGCCACATGCACTGAGGCTGGTGGGTTCGAACTCGGCCAGGGCCTGCTAAACAACAATGACAACAATAACAGAAAAACAGATAGGCATTGTGGTGGGCACCTGTAGTCTGAGGCAAGAGAATTGCTTAAGCCCAAGAGTTTGAGGTTGCTATGAGCTATGATGCCACAGCATTCTATCCAGTGCAACAAAGTGAAACTGTGTCTTAAAAAAAAAAAAAAGTCTAGAGGAGGAAAATATTCAACCTATCTGGAGGCAGACTGGGCTCTTCTGTGGGAGGACAGCAGAGCAGAGATGCCACAGGTCCTTGTTTCATTTTGGAAAGATATCTCAGACTGCAGAGCAGAGCATAGGTTAGACGGGTCAGGACCAGAGCCAGAAGACTCAGTGAGGAGCCATCCCAGGGAAAGGGGGACAGTGGACAGGGTTAGCGTGATTGAAGTGCAAATGGAAAGAAATGAAAGATTTAGACGTCTAGGAGAATGAAAAAAACTAGCCCTTCTCACTAGTTCACTGTAAGAGGGTTGAGGAAGAGGAAGGAGTCAAGCATGACTTGTGTAACTTTAAGGGTGATGAAATCATTTACTTTGAAGGGATGTTGGGAGTGCTTGTAGGGGAAGGGACTGCATTCGTCAGAACTTCCATGGTCATAAGTGACAGCAACTGAATTCAGATAAAGAGATAAAAAGACTGGTAGGAAGAAGCAGAGCTAGTTCACCCTCTTTATTTTTCGGTTTTAGTGCCACTTCTCTTGGCATGTTGGCCTCATTCCTTTCTATGGCAGACTTGCTCCCTCCATGAAATGGAGAGGAGGGTATTGTTGCAACTTCACATTGTCATTGTCCCAGCTCAGTGACTCCAGCAGAAAGGGCTTCCTTCCTCCAGCATCCATATTCTGATTTTCATTGTATAAACTTTGTCCCAACACAATCAATTTTAGCATTTCTTAAATTAGGAGCATCTTTTTAGTAGATGGTATCTATCTTTTTTTTTAATGTTTTAATTGGCAATAATTATTTCATAGTGATGCATAAAATAATAGTGCTTCTTACCATCAGTTGAATTTTAGATGTAATTAAATACTGTATAAAATCCTAGAGAAGGACTCTGATTGTTCCGATGTGGTTGAGAGTACCTGGGCCAATCATAGGACCCAAACGATAGGGTAATATGATTACCATTACTGAGATTCAGGCTCAACCATATGACCAGTGGGGTAGGATGTTACAGGTAGAAATTCTGTCTGCCCCCAAACAAGAGCCATACTATAGGGAAAACACGGAGCTGGTCAGGTCCATATGCCCAGTGAAGAGAGCTTGAGAAAAATGGTGAGTTCTGGCCAGGCATGGTGGCGCACACTTATAATCCTAGTACTCAGAGAGGCTGAGATGGGCAAATTTCTTGAGCTCAAGAGTTAAAGACCAGCCTGAGCAGAGCAAGACCCCATCTCTACTTAAAGTAGAAGAAAACAAGCTGGGCATTGTGGTGGGCACCTGCAGGTCCAGCTTCTCAAGAGGCTAAGGCAAGAGGATCACTTTAGCCTAAGAGTTTGAGATTGCTGTAAGCTATGATGCTTACTGCAACCAAAAGCCAGGTTTGGGATGGGAGTTTAGCTAAGAGCATACATTTCTTTTCTTTTTTTCTTTTGTAAGGTCTGTGAATGTAGCATAAATCATCTATAAAGCAAGCAAATAAGAAGGACTAGTTTCTGCCCAGGGCAGGAGCCTTGCTGCTTGAATATGAAATACACCTGTTTGGATTTTTCAAGCAGATCAGCAATATGACATCTTTACACTCCTCTGAGCAAGGCAAGAATAAGTGAACCTTCCAAGACCCTGGTGTTTGGCTGAAGCTGTCATAAAGTAGCATTTCCCAGAGGCCCCAGGAAATGTTAACAAGAAACTCTGTGTGCTCTTTGATTCATTCTTTATGGTTGAAAACCTTTCTAAAATAGATCAGTCTTTTTGCTACTTTAGAGTTTAGAATAATACCTAAAGGGGCAAAGTTTATGAAAGATTTATTATCTTTGCAAATCAGAGTGGGCTTAAGGTTAGCTCTCTAATAATATCACACTTACTCACTTGCATCCTGATTTGCTTTCTTGAGAGAAAGAGATTAGAATGATTGGTGTTCCTGATGACTGCTGGGATTTTCATGTGGCCCTGACATACATTATCTGTGACACATGTAGGTATGAATGCTTGTGATGTCCTGTTTTAAGGGCTGATATATGAATGTTATCTGCTGGGTAGGCAGATACAGGAAGTGTGGCACAATGTAAATTCCATGAAGATAAGGGTGGTTGGTTCAATGTTTTATCCCTAAAACCTAGAATAATAACAGCACTCAATAAACAAGTTGAATAACTGAATCTTATAACACTCAAGAACCTACAGGTCTCAGGTTCTCCATTCTGCACATGAATTCTCACCATCTAGGACCATAAACAGAGCACGTGTAGGCAGCACTGCCTATATAATTTGTGGGCACCAGTGAAAAATAAAAATGCAGGGCTCTTTGTTCAAAAATTAAGAACTTCATGATGGCAATAGCAGAGTATTAAACCTAACCTAGGACCCTTCTGCATGTGGAAACCTCTGCTTTTGCACAAGCCATCCCTGCAGGTAGGAGATGAGACGAAATTTAGCAGTCCTGGTAATTTTCTGGAATGGGTTTAAAAATTATTTTTTGCAGAAATCCTTGAAATAACCTTTGTATGTAGTTATCTCTTTCTTTCCCAGGGCAAAGAAGGCAACATTGAAATGTAAGGTATCTGGTGGGTGTCTGTGATAGGATTGAGTTATCCCAATTATCTTCCTCTTTAGAATGAACCTCTTTGACATGTTGCTTCATAGACCTCCTATAAGAGAGATAAATGTCTATTTCCCCATCCACTGGTGTTTGACTTGGTCCTAAGACTTGCTTTGGCCAATGAAATGTTAGTGGACATAAACAGAGAGTTTAAATATGCGTATGTGGTTTGAATTATCTGCCTGCCCATGTTTCTGTCCTTCACCAATGAGAAGAACCGTCCTGGGTTGATGGTAGTCCAAGGAAAATGAAAGAAATATGGTGTAGACCTGATCTGAATCTGTAGCCCAAAGAAGAGCCTCCCCAGCTGACCCTCAGACCTGTGATGACAACAAAGAAACACTTTGGTACTCCATTGAGGTTTTGGATTCATTTGTTACACAGCATTCACATAACAGAAACCTGACTAAGAAGGTGTCCTGCAGGTGCGTCCCAGTAAACAGATATTAACTGTGTTCTTTAAACTCTGAAAATGCTGAGAAAGAATGACAAGAGAAAAACAGTCAAAATTAATGCTAAATATTGGTGTACACAATCTAGATGCTCAAATCAAGTCAACAAGTATTAAACAAACTCAGTGCCAAGCACTTTATGAGCTTTTTTTTTTTTTTTTTTTGAGACAAGAGTCTTACTTAGCTGCCCCTGCTGGAGTGTCATCGCATCATAGGTCACTTTGAACTCTTGGGCTCAAGTAATTCTCTTGCCTCAGCCTCCCAAGTAGCTGGGACTACAGGCTCCTGCCAGAATGTCCAGCTATTTTTAGAGATGGGGTCTCACTCTTGGTCAGGCTAGTCTCAAACCTGTAAGCTCAGGCATTCCACCCACCTTGACCTCCCTGAGTGCTAGGATTACAGGTGTGAGCCACCATGCCTGGCCTTTTTTTTTTTTTGAGACAGTTTTACTCTGCTGTCCAGGCTAGAGTGTCATGGTGTTAGCCTAGCTCACAGCACCTTCAAACTCTAGATTCAAGTGATCCTCCTGCCTCAACCTCCTGAGTAGCTGGGACTATAAATGCCCTCCATGACACCAGCTAATTTTTCTCTTCTTTTTTTTTTTTTTGAGACTAAGTCTCACTTTATAGCCCCTGGCATCATACTCACAGCAACCTCAGACTCTTGGGCTCAAGTGATTCTCTTTGCCTCAGCTTCCCGAGTAGCTAGAACTATAGGCACCCACCACAACACCTGTCTATTTATTTATTTATTTATTTACAGATGGGGGAAAGGAGGATCTCACTCTAGCTCAGTCTGGTCTTGAACTCAAATGATCTGCCCGCCTCAGCCTCCCAGAGTGCTGGGATTACAGGTGTGAGCCACCATGCCTTGCCTTAATTTTTCTGTTCATTGTAAATAGAGTCTTTTCTGGTGAGGCTGGTCTTTTTTTTTTTTTTTTTTTTTTTTTGAGACAGAGCCTCAAGCTGTCGCCCTGGGTAGAGTGCCCTGGCATCACAGCACACAGCAACCTCCAACTCCTGAGCTCAGCGATTCTCCTGCCTCCGCCTCCCAGTAGCTGGGACTACAGGCACCTGTCACAACGCCCGACCATTTTTTGGTTGCAGCCGTCATTGTTGTTTGGTGGGCCGGGGCTGGATTCGAACCCGCCAGCTCAGGTGTATGTGGCTGGCGCCTTAGCCCATTGAGCCACAGGCGCTGAGCCAGTCAGGCTTGTCTTGAGCTCCCCAGCTCAAGTGATCATCCTGCCTCAACCTCTCAACGTACTAGGATTATAGGCATGAGTCACTGCCCCTGGCCTACATCTCTATCTTGAACTTGATTTGACTTTGGCCTACTTCTCCTTCTGCCTTAATGACCAACTCAGATACTTGTTTCTTTGCTCTTAGCTTCACCCTGTCTTGAGTTTAATGGCCCACTGGATGATGTTCCCAGCTCTCACCAGCAGGATTTTCAGCTTCTCTTCACCATATCTAGCATGATGTTTCTGAGGAAGTGACTCAAGAACCCACTTGTTTGCATAACCCAGGGAACTCCTTCCAGGATGTAGCTGTCATTCGCAGATTCAGAACTGGGCCCACAGAGGACTTTGAGTTATGAAAGCCATCAAGGTATATGGAAAGGGTTTGCAAAAAGGGAATCAGATTATGGTCAAGTGTCAGCTAGGATGTGAGACTCTGCCTTCCTAGAGTCATCTGGATGTCATGACTGCCTCTTAGCCAGACTTCTTGGCACCTGTGTGGGTTCCTGAGGCCATTTCCATAGCACGTATGTATTAATACATGGCAATAATCCAGACATTTGTCATCCCCAATCTAGGTCATTACATTATGAACAGGTATCTTTGACAAGGCTGTCCTGTGGCCCTCAAGGAGATTTTATTTATTTAGAGCTGCATACAGAGTTTGAATAGAATGTATTTGAGACGAGAAAAAAATCTTTTATCATCATTACAGAATATGTAAACTTTGGGCAGTGCTTGTGGCTCAAAGGCATAGGTCGCCAGCCCCATATGCTGGAGGTGATGGGTTCAAACCCAGCCCCGGCCAAAAACTGCAAAAAAAAAAAAAAAAAAAAACACAGAAAATGTAATCTTCTAGTCTTATTCTAATTTCCTTGTAGATCCTAAACTTGCCAAGAGAGCTTTTTTTTAGACATCATTAAAGGGTTCTTATTTTAGGTGTCTTTGTGTTTTAGAGACTGTGAGTGCCCCCTGGTATCTCCTTGAAGAAGTAGCAAGAGCAAGAGGCCTCAGCTTTAGGAAAGTTTGTCCCATGTTTGGCCAAAGGGGAACATAGCAGCTACTGGCTCAGTAGCTCTGGCAGCAAGGAGCATAGTCACAAGATTTAATTTAATAGCCAGTACAGAAAGGGCTCTGACCTCTGACCAATCAGTAGGAGGCCCCACAGCAGACTAAGCAGAAGGGCTGTGATCAGCCAGGCTCACCAGAAGAGGAGCCCCTCTTTCCCAAGCATTCCATTCAACATCCCAAATTCATCCTTTGAGCTGGGGCTGTTGAGTTGGGCTGATCCAGAATATATGGTCCAAGAAAAGATGGTATAACCAGAAGGGGGAAGTTCCTGCAGTAGGCAGAATAATGTCCCCAAGTTCACCCCAAAGAGATATACATGACAATCCCTGGCACCTATTTTATATAGTCAAGGGGAATTAAGGCTGCCAATCAGTTGACCTTAAAATGGGGAGATTATTCTGGATTATCCAGGTAGGCATAATGTAATCCCAGGAGTCTTTAAGAAGGAAGAGGAAGGTGAGGATGGAGGAAGGGACCACCACCTGAGGGACGCAGAGAGCTTCTAGAGACTAGAAAAGGCAAAGAAACAGATTCTCCCCAGGGCTTCTAGGAGGAGTACAGCCCAGCTGACACCTTGATTTTAGCCTGGTGAGACCTATTTGGACTTCTAATCTCTATTACTACCAGATAAAAAATTTGTGTAGTTTTAAGTCATAAATTAATGGTCATTTGCTATGGCAACAATGAAAATCCAATGCATTCCCCAACAGGAAATTAGGGTGCTCTCAGCAAAACCAGATGAGAGATATGGGCTGGCAAATAAAAAGACAGAAATAGATGTATTTTGCAGACTAGATCTTTGCAAGATCTCGCTTTACAGATCCCCAGCTATTTTCCTAGGGGAGACAGAACATACTTTCAAAGTGTTATCGATAGTGCTGTGCACCTGTTCTACAAAGCAAAATCTCATAGCTCCTGTCAGCAAGAGCAGAAGAGCCTAAGTAAAGAGTGTGGCCTCCACATGGATAGGAAACCTGGTTCCTTCATTCACCAGCCGAGCAACACTGGGCAAATTACTTATACTCTCTGTGCCTCAGTAAAACGAGGGTGAGGTGGAGATTTATGATGCTAACACATACGACGAACTAAGCATCATTGCTGGCAAAGGATCCACAGCTAGCTCTACGTCTCAGAACTTCTATGCTTGGCCAAGTTACTTAACCTCTTGGAACCCCAGTTTTTCTCATGTGTACAAGTGGCACTGACTTCTTAGTACTGTGATGAGGGTTAATAAATGAATACGTGGGAAGTATTAGGACAGTGATGATAAATATAAATGTGTGATTTATTGGCATTATTCTTATTAGGATGGGGCCACCATCACTCTGGAGGATTCATAACTAAGCCACCGTGGTGATGCATCTCGTATGGTCCCCAAAACCTTTTAGGTTGGGAAGAACCCCAGTTCCCATACTGTGGGGGTCATTCAGAACAATATCATCTATCTTCTTATCAGGAAATGAAACCATAGCACTCTGGCCAGATGCATATGTAATATCTGAAAAGAAAGCCAAGGGGCAAAATGAGTTCTTGGAAACACACTGTAAGATGCCTTAAAGGAATAAGAGAAATAAACCTACCTGCTTCTCTGGTTTCTCCGCTTCATAATTCTGTATTTTCTTGTTGCTTTTTTGATTTGGTCTTTTTACACGCTGTAACATAGGGAGAACATTAGGTTAAGGGACCTTGCCATTTTCCTATTCAGAGCAGTCCTTTCAACAATACCAAGAATTCACACTTTGGCAGATAATGAATGACAAGGAATACACAGCCCCTTAGTAAACAAGCAAATTATTTGATGGCAATGGCTGATTTAATCAAAACATTCTGGTCTCCCTCATCTGAACCTGCATAAGGAATGGACCAATCCAACTGGAAAAAAATATTTGTTTTATCTTTACCACATTTATTTACTCTTAGGGACTGTTTAACTTGATCGGGCAGAGAAGTCGGAAAGAACAAAATACTCAAGGCACCAAACTGCCTTCTACATCTCTCGCAATGGGCAGGAACGCCAGTGGCCTGGGGGTATTTCCACAGGGCCCTTTTCTGAAAGTCCTTTGCCCTCATTTTCATGGGTAGAGAATTGACCTATTCATATGCCAGGTTTGAGGGCCAGAGAGCAGCAGAGTACAAATTAGGGGAAATACATCAGTAATTGAACCCCCTGCTAGGTTTGAATCCCCAAAGTATGAAATATTCTACTAAATTTACTAAAATTACATGGGTAAGGCATTGTGCTAGGTGTTACATACAGAAAGGCAAAGATAAATTAGATGTGGATTAAATCTCAAGAATCTTCCAGTCAAATGGAGTATATAAGAGGCATGCAAATACCTGTGGGTAATAGAAAGCTCTGACTGTGTTTGAGGCTGGCACCCCTGGAGCAGAGCTGGCAATGGGGCTTATGTACAGGTACTTTCTTGATGGAGGGCTCTCAGAATTAAAGATTTGAGTGTAGCAGAATAGGGCAGGGGGGAAGCCGGGCAAAGAGGAGGCCACAGCCTAAGTGTGAGCTCGTTCTGTGCTCTGGAGGACAACTGGTGCCTGAAATTTAACAAAAAGTATCTGTTCAGGTTTGGCACCCATAGTTCAGTGATTAGGGTACCGGCCATATGCATCGGGGCTGGCAGGTTCAAACCCAGCCCAGGCCTGCTAAACAACAACAACTACAACAAAAAAATAGCTGGGCATTGTGGCGACACCTGTAGTCCTAGCTACTTGGAAGGCTGAGGCAAGAGAATCACTTAAGCCCAATAGTTTGAGGTTGCTGTGAGCTGTGATGTTATAGCACTCTACCGAAGGTGACATAGTAAGACTCTGACTCAAAAAAAAAAAAGTATATGTTTGATCTTTGTCCCCAGTTCCTGGCACAGAGCTCCTGAAACTCTTGGAAACTGTTGTCCTTTGCACACGATTGAGGTGATTCTTGGTGGGGAGAGGGGACCTAAACAGCTTCAGAGGGGACTTGGCCACGAGAAGAACAAACCACAAGATGAAAGAGTTAAAACTTTCACTCCTCTGTACCCTCAATGAATCCCCAACAGTAAAAAAATGAAAAACAAAAACTTCCAACCCCCGAGAGTTCCTCTGAGCAGTGGTGAGGGGGTGCAGATTAATTACCGGTGGTCACTGATTTAATCCATTGTTTTTACTTGGCTGGGTAAGGTGGCTCATATTTCTAATCTTAGCACTTTGGGAGGTCAGGAGTTCAAAACCAGAGCAAGCAAGAGTAAGGCCTTCATCTCTATAAAATACTAAAAAAATTAGATGGGTGTGGTGGGGCACACCTGTAGTTCTAGCTACTTGGGAAGCTGGGGCAGGAGGATTACCTAAGCCCAGGAGTTGAAGGTTGCAGCGAGCTATGATGACACCACTGCACTCCAGCCTGGGTAGCAGAGTGAGACACTGTCTCAAAAAAAAAAAAAAAAAAAATTTGTCTACTTATTGGAACTGCCATCAAAAACCTTCAGCAATGGGGTTTGAAGAGTTTCTGGGTTGGCAAACATGCCCAAGTGCCAAGATGGTGGCTCTTCCAGATGCACAGGTGTGGAGGCTCCTGCACGCACACCTTCCTAAGAACCCCTCCGTCTGGCTCTTCACCCCCTGCACCCTTTACACTAACTTGTAACGCGAATGTAGCATTTCCTTCAGTTCTATGAATCATTCTAGTGAATTATGGAACCTGAGGGGTGGAGCCACGGAATTCTCAAATTTGTAGTTCACTGGGCAGTGGGGTCACAGGCAGCTGTTGTCTGAAGTCTTGTGGGACTGGGCTCTTTAACTTAAGGATCTGATGCTAACTCCAGGAGATAGCGTCAGAGCTGAACTGAATTGGACACCCACTTGGTGTTAGAGAACTAGAGAATTGGTTGTTATGAGGAAAAACTCACAGGTGGTGTCAGAAGCAGTGTCAGAAAACACCTCACAGTACCACAGTAGCACAAACACCTGACCTCACAAAGGTGTCCCAATGTGAGGCCAGGCTGAGCTTGTATATCCCATATCGTTGGCCAGCCGTGGGCTGCCCCTGCGGACACAATAACCTACCGTGCACTGCTGGGAAAGGCAGCTCCCCTTGGTCAAGGGCAACCCTCGGGAGAAGGGAGGGCTGTGACCCATGGCAGCCAACATTCACAAGCAACAGTGGAGTCCCCAGCTTGGTAAAGGGAATCTGGGAATCTGGGGAAACAGCGTGGACGCCATGTGGCATTCAGAGGCAGAGAGGGATGTGTGGGTGGATGGTCCAGTGAGATGGGAACTGATCCCCTGAACCAGCAGGAAGCTAAAAGGTCCTTCAGATGGTAATTCTTCCCCCCCAAAGGAAAAGAGATTCCCTGGAATCATCATCCAGGAAGCTTCTGCTTGGAGATCCCAGTAAACCCTATGGCAATGCAAAGGAAATGTGTTTAGGGCAGAATTGGAGTAGTGGTGTACTACACTCTCACCTCTGGGGTACCCAGGAGGGGCTGGGGAAGGATGGCTAGAATGAAAAATGAAGTGACAAACAAAGTCCTGGTTTGGGGACGAAAACTGTGCCATCCTGCTGCTTTTCATAAATGGAGGCAAAACCTAAAACATAATCATTTATGAAGGGGTTGCTATTGATTGGGAGCTGTGGTTCATCTGCATCAGTGATTCTCAACCTTCCTAATGCCGTGACCCTTTAATACAGTTCCTCATGCTATGGTGACCCTTGGGGGTCACGGCATTAGGAAGGCTGAGAACTACTGATAGGAACTCTGTCATCTTTTTTTTTTTTTTGAGACAGAGCCTCAAGCTATTGCCCTGGGTAGAGTGCTGTGGTATCACAGCTCACAGCAACCTCCATCTCCTGGGCTTAAGTGATTCTCTTGCCTCAGCCTCCCAAGTAGCTGGGACTACAGGCACCTGCCACAACGCCCGGCTGTTTTTTGGTTGCAGTTGTCATTATTGTTTGGCAGACCCGGGCCGGATTCGAACCCGCCAGCTCTGGTGTATGTGGCTGGTGCCTTAGCCGCTTGAAATATAGATGCCACGCTGAACTCTATAATCTTATTTATCTCTTACATCATTCTTCTAAGGGCAAATTACCCCTATTTGAGAATTGAGGAGCCTGAGGTTCAGAGAATCATTTGCTTATGGTCACTTGGCACGCCAGTGGGCCTGAGCCTTGGTCTGTCTGGCTCCCGTGTGGCTGCTGTACACTGCTAGGCTGTCACTGCTGCCTTCAAGCATTCTCCTTGGCTTCCCCACTAAGTGAGTGATTCTTAGACCTGGTGCAACGAGATCACTGGATGGCTGCTTTGGGGAGCTGCTGGGCCCTGTCAAGAGAATTTTGATTCAGCTGGTGGGTGCCAGGCAGAGGAGGGCTGGTTACATAATTTGCTGTGCAAAAGGAAAATGCAGGACCTCATCCTGGGGTGGGGAAGTCCATCTTCCTTTCCCAAATGGCTCATTGCCCCAATTCATGGCTGATGGCTCCCAGGGCAGGACATGCTCAGGACTCAGAGAAGTGGCCCACTTATGGAGCTGGTGCTGCCAGCACAGTGTGGGGACAGCTGCTGCCTGGCGCTGGCCTGATGACTCTGGCATGGTATATACACAGACCCCAACATGCTCAGAGATTGTCCCAGGCCCCACCTCCCAGGGGCAGAGGGCAGCAGCAAACACAAGCCTCCTCTCATCAACACGAGCTGGCTTCCCCTGGAGTGGAGGGCAGCACTGGTCTTGGAGCCTAGTGAGGCTCCCCAGGGCATGGAGCCTGTGAACCCTGCGTGAGCCAAGGCTCCAAGCTTCCATGTTTGCTCCACTGACCAGACAGACTTTCCTTAGGAAACAGTGGTTCAAAGCTAAACTTAAGTTTCAGCCGCGAGGCACTGTGTGGTTACACTGGTTGCATGTCCATGAATTCCACCTTGGCCAGAAAACGTATGTGTTTCTAGCCAGTTCCCAGGTGACTCTGGGAACCAGTGGAGATTTCTTTTTTTTTTCAATATTGGGAGATTTCTTTCTTTCTTTCTTTCTTTTTTTTTGAAACAGTCTCATTTTGTCACCCTCAGTAGAGTGCTGTGGCATCACAACTCACAGCAATCTCCAACTCTTGGGCTTAAGTGATTCTCTTGTTTCAGCCTCCCAAGTAGCTGGGACTACAGGTGCCACCACAATGCCCAGCTATTTTTGTTGTTGTAGTTGTCATTGTTGTTTGGCAGGCTCAGGCTGTGTTCGAACCTGCCAGCCTCAGTGTATGTGGCCAGCGCCATAACCACTGTGCTACGGGGGCTGAGCTGGAGCTTTCTTTTCTTTGAAAAAGACTCACCACAGGCCAGGTGTGGTGGCTCAGGCCTGTAATTCTAGCACTCTGGGACACTGAGGTGGGAGGATCTCTTGAGCGCAGGATCTCAAGACCAGCCTGAGCAAGATTGAGAGACCCTGTCTCCACTAAAAATAGACAAGCTGGGCTTTGTGGTGGGTGCCTGTAGTTCCATTCACTATGGAGGCTGCGGATGGAGGATTGCCTGAGCCCAGGAGTTTGAGGTTACTGTGAGCAAGGCTGACACCACCACTGCACTCTAGGTTAGGCAACAGAGTGAGACTCTGTCTCACAAACAAACAACAAAAAAAAACCCTTAAACAATGGGGTTGTTTGTACTGCCCTGTGACTTCCCTCTCCTGCTCTGTGAAATGGCGATGAGATTTCCTGCTACTTGGGCTTTGGTGACAGGACAAAGGGAAGAAAGTGCTGAAAGTGCTCAGTGCAGAGCTCAGAACAAAGCATGTACTCAACAAAGGTCAGTCCCAGCACCGGTAGCAGGGGTCAGGGTCATCACGGTCTCCACCACCTCCACTTTTGTCCAGGTTATTGCATCGGTGCATTTTCTATTGTTCCCTATCCACTTCCCCTCTGCTCTCCATCCCCTCAACACGAAGGAGGAACCAGAGAAGGGTAAGGGAAGAGCACAAGTGGGAGAGACACCTCAGGTCAAAGCCGGTTGTGAGAAGCTAGGTAAGGATGGTGTCATCGGTCTTACAAATAAAAACCCAGATTCTCTAAAATTGGCACTGGAGGCCTGAGTATGAAGGGGTGGGTAGACCATTGCACCCCATCCACTCCTGAAGATTGAGTGTCCAGTCTGTAAAAGAGAAATACATAGCTCTACAGCAGTGTTTTTCAAACTTTTTAAATCTCAGGGCACACTTGAATCTATAGTTAAACTTTTGCAGCATGCTTAAATTATGTTGATCAAAAAAAAAGGAAAAAGAGTTGAAAAAAGAATCTATTGGGCAGCACCTGAGGCTCAGTGAGTAGGGCGCCAGCCCCGTATCCTGAGGGTGGCAGGATATGGCCCTGGCCAAAGTGCAACGAAAAAATAGCCCAGGCCTTGTGGCGGCGCCTGTAGTCCCAGCTACCAAGGAGGCTGAGACAAGAGAATCACCTAAGCCCAAGAGCTGGAGGTTGCTGTGAGCTGTGACACTACAGCACTCTACCGAGGGCGACATAGTGAGACTTTGTCTCTAAAAAAAAAAAAGAACAAGAAGAAGACAAAGAAAAAAAGAATATATTTATTATGCTTTCACTTCTTTTTGAAAAAAGTTAATCAAATAATGATCTTTAAAATTTTTCGAGGCACATCTAAGATCCTGGGCATAGTGTTGAAAATCACCGCTGTAGCAAGTAGATGGCTTTAGGTGTTATTTAGAGAAGAACAGATCAAATCCTGGGGCTGC
This sequence comes from Arctocebus calabarensis, assembly GCA_963573935.1. Classification (NCBI taxonomy): domain Eukaryota; kingdom Metazoa; phylum Chordata; class Mammalia; order Primates; family Lorisidae; genus Arctocebus; species Arctocebus calabarensis. Next base: position 3,506 of record CAUYON010073820.1, on the reverse strand, counting down.
AGCCTGGGTTCCTACTGCCACCCCCTCCTGGCCTTTCAGGAGTGAGTGGGGAGGTGCTGCTTTCCAGGTTAGGGCATCGCACATGACAGCAGCACGACTAGCCACAGTGGCCACTCACCCCCACAGGACCTTACTACAGGCCCACCTGGCTACCCTCACTGTCCAAGGCTCACCCAACCCACTCCACCTGGAAAGCACCCGTTCAAAATCTAGGCCAGGGGCCAGGGCCCAGAGAGAGGCCATGAGCCTGAGAGCTTCTGCTGTAGGTCCTGACCCTGGGATCTCAGCTGGAGGGATTCTGATTAACTAGTCTAGGGTAGATTCAGACATTGGTGTTTTTAAAACTCTGCAGGTGTCACTACTGTGCCACTGAGGTTGGGAACTACTGCTGTACTCCTTACTCAGTTTTGGGTTGTTCTCCGAGGACCCTTCTCTAGGTGCGGTGCAGGGGAAACATCCCACCTCCATCATTCAGTGGCATGTCCTCACCTCAGTAGCGCTCGGGACAGTCTTCAAGGACACACAGCATGAACACAAGAGAGAGCCACTACAGGTGAGGTGAGGATATCACGTGCGAGTGGAATCATCTCAGAGAGAATCAAGAGGGTCACCAGGCCAGCACAGAGCAGGATGAAGCAATCGATCAGAGAGTGCGGGGGGAATGTGGAGAGTGCTGTCTCCTGGAAAAAGAATGGCTTCCTGGCCAGGCCCCGTGGCTCATGGCTGTACTCTAGGAGGCTGAGGCTGGTAGCTTGAGCTCAGGAGTTGCACCAGCTGGAGCGAGAATGAGACCCCATCTCTACTAAAAATAGGACAAATTAGCCAGGCATCACATCGGGCACCTGTAGTACCAACTACTCGGGAGGCTAAGGCAGGAGAATCACTTGAACCCACGTGTTTAAAGTTGCTATGAACTAGGCTGACATCCCTGCACTCTAGCCTCAGGCAACAGAGTGAGACTCTGACATACATACATAAATAAATAAAATAGTTTTCTGGAGATGTTCTGAGAGGCAGAAGCCACTTCTTCACGGCTTCAAGCAGCTGTGGTGGGGAATGTTTCCAGCACAGTATTCCCAGCACCTAAGCCTGGCCAGGGGGCCCATGTCTCTGTGTCGCCTGGTCTGTCCTCCTCCCTTCTGTGCCAGGCAGCTGCCAGCTCAGGTACAACCTCCTCATTGCAGATCAATTCCACAAATATTTGCTGAACATCTATTCTCTGATAGGCACCATGCTAGGAACTAGGGAGCACGAAATAAATAGCTGTTGTTGATTAATATTCTTAGAACGTTGACCTTAGGCAAGCTACTTGCCTCTTGATGTCATCATATATATGATCGTAATAGGGCCACAGTAAAGGGCCTAGCTGTACCTCCTTACTCAGTTGAGGAAACAAGCAATTATAATAAAGTGGTAGATACTAATAGACCTAGAAACAGAGGTGCTGTGGAAACATCTGGCGGGGGCCCTGTACAAGATTTGGGAGTGGGAGTTATTGAAAGTGAAATCTAAGTGAGCTAATACACCAAAATACACAGAAGGACTCCTGGAACGTATTAAGTACCTAATAAATGTGAGCCAATGCTGTTATTATTTTTAAAATTATTAGTATGTGTTGTGGTCTGAATATTTGTGTTCCCCTCAAATTTACATGTTGAAATGTAATCTCCAGTGCAATGGTATTAAGAGGTGGAGCCTTTAGGGGGACTAGGTCATAAGGGCAGAGCCCTCATGAATGGGATTAGAGATCTATTAGAAGGGGCCCCAGGGACTCAGCGCCTGTAGCTCAGTGGCTTGGGCACCAACCAGATACGCCAGAGCTGGGAGTTCAAATGCAACCCTGGCCTGCCAAACAGCAATGACAACAACAACCAAAAAATAGTGGGGTGTTGTGGCAGCCCAGCCCTGAGGGAGGCTGAGGCAAGAGAATTGCTTAAGTTCAAGAGTTTGAGGCAAGATCCTCTTGCCTCAGTTTTTTCTATTTTTAGTAGAGATAGGATCTCACTCTTGCTCAGTCGGGTCTCAAACTTGTGAGCTCAAGCAATCCAGTTGGCTTGGCCTCCCAGAGTGCTAGGATTACAGGCATGAGCCACCGCGCCCAGCTCAAATTAGAATTTTTTAATGAATGAATTTGCCATTAATACATATTCTTTGGTAAAAGTGTCTGTTAAATATTTTGACCATTTTTAAAGAATATTTTAATTACTGAGCTGTAAAAATTCATTACATATTCTGGATACAAGTTCTTTATCAGATATAGAATTTTGTGATATATTTCCAAGTTTGTGGTTTTTAAGACATCTTTTCTTAGTGTTATCTTTTTTCTATTATAATAGTGTTGTTGAGAGATCTTCTTATAACATTATCTTTTGAAGAGCAGAAAATTCTAATTTTGATGAAGTCAAATGTATCAATTTTTCCTTTTATGGTTTGTGATGTTTATGTCCTATGTAAGAAAGCTTTGGCTAACTCAGGGTAACACATTTTGCTTCTTTTTTTTTTTATTGTTATAGTTTTGTATCTTACATTTAGGTCTGTAATGTATTTCAAGTTAATTTTTGTATATGGGATGAAGACTAGGTCATAGTGTATTCTTTTGGTTTATGGATGTCTAATTATTATAGCCCCATTTGTTGAAAAGCTATCTTTTGGGTGGCGCCTGTGGCACAGCGAGTAGGGCGCCAGTCCCATATACCGAAGGTGGCGGGTTCAAACTAGGCCTCGGCCAAACTGCAGAACAGAAAAATAGCCAGGCGTTGTGGCGGGCACCTGTAGTCCTAGCTACTGGGGAGGCTGAGGCAAGAGAATCGCCTAAGCCCAGGACTTGGAGGTTGCTGTGAGCTGTGTGATGCCACGGCACTCTACCGAGGGAGATAAAGTGAGACTCTGTCTCTACAAAAAAAACGAAAGAAAGAAAAAAGAAAAGCTATCTTTTTCCATTGAGTTACCTTGGCACTATTATTGAAAATCAGTCAACCATATATTGGTGGATCCATTTCTGGACTCTGTTCCTTTGATCTATACGTGAGTATTGCATATAGATCTATTCTTATGTGAGTATTGCATTGTGTTGATTACTGTAGCTTTAGAATAAATTTCAAAATCAAAACTGAATTGGCTTCCTGCCTGTAGCTCACTCATTAGGGTGCCGGCCACATGTACCAGGGCCGATGGGTTCAAACCCAGCCCGGATCTGCTAAAGAAAAATGACAACTGCAACAAAGAAAAAAAAATAGCTGTTGGCTGGGCTCCTGTGGCTCAAGTGGCTAAGGCACCAGCCACGGACACCTGAGCTGGCGTGTTCGAATCCAGCCCGGGTCTGCCAAACAACAATGATGGCTGCACCCCAAAAATGGCCGGGCGTTGTGGTGGGAGCCTGTAGTCCCAGCTACTTGGGAGGCGGAGGCAAGAGACTCGCTTGAGCCCAGGAGTTGGAGGTTGCTGTGAGCTGTGATGCCATAGCACTCTATCCAGGGTGACAGCTTGAGGCTCTGTCTCAAAAAAAA
>CAUYON010073819.1:0-32133 GCA_963573935.1 Arctocebus calabarensis | reverse complement strand
ATTCCTGGGCTCAGGTGATTCTCCTTCCTCAGCCTCCTGAGTAGCTGGGACTATAGACACAAACCACAACACCCGGCTATTTTTTGTTGTTGTTGTTGCAGTTCGGCGGGGCTGGGTTTGAACCTGCCACCCTCAGTATATGGGGCTGGCGCCTTACTGACTGAGCTACAGACGCTGCCCTACATATGTATCCTTACTGATTCTTCATCATATGTGTATATCATATATATATATATAGCTACACATGTACCTTTATTTATTATTAATGTGTATATTGTCTTCAAACCTATTAATGTTTATTTTTCAATGCATATTTTATAGTGGTAGCTACTATTTGGAGGAAAACAGTTGGCTATTTCTGGGACATACTGTTCTATAGTCCATTTTGTGCTGCTAGAGCAGAACCTAAGGCTAGGTAACTTATGAAGAACAGAGATTTATTTCTTACAGTTCTGGAGACTGAAATTGTAAAGTCTAGGGGCCCATACCATCCCATGGTAGAGGGCAGAAAGGCACAAGTGAATGTGGGAGACAGCTAGGGAGAGCAAGAGAAGACCAATGTCACTTTTATCTGGAACCTACACTCATGATAACAGCATTAATCATTCATAGGGGCCTAATCACTGCTTAATACCATCACATAGCAATTAAACTTCAACATGAGTTTTGGAGGGGACATTCAAGCCACAGCACACCAGATTCAGTGGCATAATGATAAGACTTTTCAAGAATATACAATGAAGATTTTCAATTGCAGCTGCCCCTTTAAAGTTTTTCTTGTGTAGACTCATGAAGGACATGTTTTATTGCTTTAATTATTTTATATTTAAAATAATTTAACACCTCGCTTGACCATTCATGGTAGTTTTCCTTTTTCTTCTTTTCCCCTGTGTCTTTATTAGAGTTGTTTGTGCTTACTATTTTTATCTTTTTTTGTGTCAGTTTCCCAAAGAACATACATTTGTCTGCAATTCCTTGGGTTTTGGGGGGGGGCTAGAATTATTTAGGACAGCTGCATTGGGCATGCTCTAAATTCCAGGGAAACCCTCTCTTTAGATCCATTGATAGGTACAAGGAATGTCAACAGGAACTCAAATAGTGAGCAATTGTACATTTTTGCCTATACATGCGTTTCCCATTTCCCTCTGAATTCACACAGTTTATGCTTCTGTGTGATTTATTCATTCATTCTGTTTGCTGTATTACTGCAAAGTAGAAAAGTGAGAGTTTGGGTTTTGAATTGCCTTCCTAATGCTATAAGTGACAAAAAGCTATCTGCTCAAGCCTCGTCATTCTTTTCTGGTGTTTGCAGCACCTGTATTCCTGGTGATTTTCTGAGCTTACCTTGTCTGACGGCCAGTGTGGTGGTGTAGACCAAGAAGAGCAGAATATAATTGAGGAAACTCTGGAAGACTGGTGTATTGGCATGGAAGTCTTCTGCCAGGTACTTGCTTGTCAGGCCAATTCCGCAAATAAGAAGAGATAACACCTGGCCCAGAGCCACAGAGATCAACATCTCCCTGAGAAATAAACAAAACCAGCTAGGATAAGCAGGGAGTCTATTAACACAATGGCAGTGGTCACATGCACTGGGTTAAATACAATACATACTGTTTCTTGTAATCCCTCCCTGAGAGCCTATGAAGAAGGTTCAATCATCATCAAGGTTTTACAGAGGAGTAAACCAGTGCTTAGAGTGGTTAAGGAATTTGCTCACGGTCATATAACTAGCAAGTGGCAAAATTGGGAGTTAAGTCCAAATCTCTCCAAAGGAACCTGGCTTCTAGCCACTGCACTCTGGGGCCCAAGGGAGGAAATGGACATCACCTTACCCCCCACCATAGTATTAACTGAATATTCAGTGATGCTGAGAAACTACCTGAACTCTCACTAGGAGGAACCTATTCTGGCCTCATCCTCAGATTCATGTGCTAGTGAAGAGAGACTCTTTTCTCTATAGATTGAAATCCTGGATTCAGAAACACTTAGGTGAGGGGAGAGGTGCACAATCCTCTGACAATCCAGAAGGACCATCTGCTGCCCTTTCCCAGACTTTGGATCTTGGTTTTCTCTAGGAAACTTTAATAAGCATTAGGTCTCTGTTTGCTTCTGCTCAAGATACAATTCCTTACACATTAAAACTATGGAGAATTGGCATTAGGGTGGTGGAATAAATTATTAAATTATTGAAGTATTGTTTGTGGCTTTTTCATAGGCATTGCTGTATAGACCTATGTAATGGGGATTAGTAATAAGGATCAATGTACTCATTTTACATACTAGTAAAGGCTTTAAATCATACAGGCTTTAAATCACATCCACCACACCCATGCTCTGACACAGGAAAACCCCCTGGTAATACAAAGTAGATTTCTCCCCTCCGTGAATGTCTCCTATGACTTTTCTGGTTTGTTTATACAAACAGCATATAAAATAAGAAAGCAGCAGTATTTCTTCTTTTTAGCTTTATTTTATTTCAACTGATACATAATAATTGTATACATGCACTTATGGGACATGGTGCAATCTTTCAATATCTGTACACATTGTATAAGGACTACATCAGGATAATTCCATAACCATCACCTCCAACATCGATCATTTTTTTTTTTTTTTTTGTGGTGAGAACATTCCAAATCTTCTCATCTAGCTATGTTGAAAAATGCAACACATCATTAACCACATTGCCCTACTTTGCAATACCAGTGGTATTTCTAAACAAAAAAAGCTGTAGGCAAAAGATTTGTAGTGTTATAGATTTCCTCCTTCGTAACACATGTGAGTCCATTTTTCTGGAAGAAGCACAGAGTCCTGGGCAGTACTTTGGTGGTATTTTGCTTTAAGAAAAGTGTCAGTTATATTTTGTTTAATCCATCTGCTCCCATAAGAGAAAAAATTATGGAAAAGCATTTGGATTCAAGGAAAACGCTTTCCTGAAGTTAACCTAACTGCTCCTGACCTGTGAATTCAATCTCTGTAAAAGTCAATGACATGATTTGAAACATAGTGTTTAAAATATCAGTTTGTTGCTTAAAATCCTACCCTACTTCTACCTAGAATACGGGGATCTATCATGGCTGTGGTAGACAGTTTTCAAAGATGGCTGCCAACATTCTCTTCATGTTCCTGCAGCTCCTCCCAAAGGGAAGTGGAGTCTATTTTTCCTTTTTTGAAGGCTGAGCTGTTCTTGTAACTTGCATTTACCAACAGAATGTGAAGGAACAAATGTCATGTGACTTTGGGGCTTAGGCCTTAAGAAGCTCTTCAGTTTGTGTTTTTTTACCTTCATAAAACATTGCTCCTATGTAAAGAAATCGGAGGTGCTCTTCTGAACACTGAGACACCACATGGGAGAGAAGGGGAAATCTAGAAGCCACTGTGGCCCTGGCTGAAGTGCCTGACATCTGCCGTGAGGATTTTGGATCCTTCTGCCCTGGTCAAGTTGTGCAGACCTACACCCCATGGAGCAAAGTTGAACCATCCCCAGAGATTGCTGCCCAGGTAGAGGATTGTGAGAAATAATTAATGATGTTGTTTTAGGTCATTCAGTTGTAAGTGGCTTAGTCCACACAGATAAGTGAAGGGCTGTCCTAAATGTCTCCCTCCACTCCTGCTACCAACAGAGCTTGACCTTCCACTTTCCCCATTATCCCTCCATGAAGGCAGAGCTTCAGACCGACAGAGCCACTCACTTTTCAACAAGTCACCGACTTCATTGCCTGCACTCCTTTGCACATGTTATTGTTTCTAGAATGTTCATTGTGCTTTTACCATTGACTCCTATTCATCTTTCCAGATTTGGCTCATATGTCACCTCCTTTGAGAAGTGTTCTCTGCCTTCCTTCCGCTGGGATGCGTCTCCTTTATTACTTCTACCTCATTGCATTGTAATTGCCGCTTTTACACTTCTTTCGGCTCTGCCAGACTCTGGAGCTTGTACGGTGTTCACTGTTCACTGCGTCTCTGGCTCAGCAATACCGTTCAGAGGAGACAGGAGATGGTGGGATTCAAAGGCAGAGTGGATGCCCCCCAGGCAACAATGAACAATTCATTGGAATGGAAAGATGATTTTTAAAAAGAAAGATAGATGTAAAAAGAGGTAACAGAATTAACTCAAAGGTTTTTGAGGCTGCCTAGAAGAAGTGTGATAGCCACTAACAAAAATCATGAAAAGGAGAGTATATAAAGGGTTTAGTGAAAAGAAGGTATATTGAGATGCCAGATGAACTTTCACCTAATCCAGCAGCATTAGCCACATGGGATCAGGTTGGAAAGGGAGATCAACCAGGAGATGACTATGCAGAAATTATACTCCAAAAGTGCGGGCTAAAGGACTGGAAATGGATAATATTACCAAGGAAAGGATGTTAGCAGAGAAAATAAGAGACCTTGGGAAAAATCCCGGGGGAATCCGAAGGTTGGGATTTGGGAGAAGGGGAAGAATCACATCATTAGAATGAGAATTAGTTAGAGGGATAAGAAGACCAGAAGCATTCTTGGTGTCAAGGAAACCAAGGGAATAGTTCATGCAGGAAGTTGTTGTAACTCTAATGTTGCTTAGACAGGGGAGAGAATGAGAACCAGTAAGAGATGATTTGAAGTCACTGCCAGCCTCGGAAAGATGAGTTTTGGTTAAGTGGAGAGAATCAGAACAACATTGGTGTCACAGAAACCAAAGGAACAGAAAGCTTCATGGAAGGGATAGTTGGTGGTGACTAAATAAATAGGAAGTGATGAGAAATAAGAGTTTTGAAGAATTCAAGGAATTCTTTGGAGAAGTTTAACCTAGTGACCATGCGAAACAATAACAATGACAGCTAAAATAATAATGTTAAAATGATTTAAAAATTAATGTGCAGTGGGTTTATGTTTGTTCTATCTTTGAATCAGTCTTGAATAGTTGCATGATACCTTACATTCTTAAGTGGAAGAAATATGGGTAGAATTACAGCCCATCAATCAGACAGTTACTCCCGAAGCTGAGTATTTCCACTAGAGAATGCTGTGTGTGGAGCGTGTCTCCTTGGGACATGAAGGCTGGAAAGTAGCTACTGCTGGGACATGAAGTTCTACTGCTCTTTAAATTGCAGTTGTAGCGTTTTAAACTCTGGCAATATTCTGTGCCTTTCCTGAGCCAAATCAAGCCACAGTAAATGGCTGGTTACATAAGAGAATAAAATGTTAGTTTTTCTTATGTATGCGTGCCAATATTCTATAAAATAGCCTTCAATATGCCACATACCACACACGCAAAAGTGAATAAGATATATCCTTTGCCATGGGAAGTTACTAAACCAAGGTTTTTGGAGCTAGATTCCCAAGTAACTTAGTAATAAATGGAGCCAGTTAAGGTAACAATAATAATTCACTTTTAATAAGTCCTTATTCTGTGCCAAGCTCTGAGCTTAAATTTATATATATATATGTATTTTTAAGACAGAATCTCTCTCACTCCAGGTAGAGTGCAGTGGTGGCAGCCTAGTTCACTGCAACCTCAAACTTCAAGGTTCAAGTGATCCTCTGACCTCAGTCTCAAGCAACCGCCATAATGGCCACAAATGGCTAATTTTTCTATTTTTAGTAAAGACAGGCTCTTGCTCTTTTTCAGGCTGGTCTCAAATTCCTGAGTTCAAGCAATCCTCCTGCCTCAGCCTCTCAGAGTGCTAGGATTACAGGTATGAGCCTCTGCTCCTGGCCACTCACAATAATCTTACTGTTATCGTTCCACTTTATGAATAAGTAAGCTGTTGCTTAGAAAGGCTGAGGAACCAGCTCAAGGTCATAGAGCTATTGATGAGAGGAGTTCAGATGGAAACTATGCTATATGACTCCAAATCTCAATGTCTTAATTACTATGTACTATGCTATACTACCATTTTGCTTCCCCCAACTCCTGCCAAAATATTCTTAGTCCTCATAGAATGCACAGAACATACAGCTAGAAAGCCAAGTGCTTGTTTCCAGAAGTATTTTGGAGGAGGTGTAAGCAAAAAAATATCAGCCAGACTGGCCCTCTGATGAAAACTCTCCCATCAAGCTACCTGAAATGCAAACCTATTCTTGTTTCTTCAATCACAATGGCAAATCTGCTGTATTCAATTTCTGCTTTTAATTAGTGGCCATGTCATTTGTCTATTGCTGATGTGATTTGATAGAGAATACAAATTATGGTTTGATTGGTTATGCTAATGAACATAACATGTAAAGCAGGAAGGACTGGAAGGAACGTTTTATCAGATGATATTGTGCGTCCTTTCCCTAACATAGCTATTACAGCCTGCACATGTGAGCTAGATACTAGAGTCACCAAAATAAAAGAAATAATAAAAATAGAAGTAAATGTGAATACCTAGATGTTGACACCCTACTAATGATGTGCCCTGCCCTTCCACCTTGCCCCTACCAAATTCTCTTCTGCTCTGTATTAGTACAGGACAAATCCATCTGGTGACGTGTTGCACACAAATGTTCTCCCTACTCTCTCTTTGCTTCAGGATCTCTTTAGTTCATTTACTGTCACCCTAGCCTTCCAAAATATTTTTTCCTACTGACCATTACAGTAGATCTGTGTGGTCCCTTCATCTAAGTCCTCATGGCCATAAGGCACCATCTTCTCCAGACAACCTCCCCTTAGCAGCTCCCTGCTCCCGGGGCTGAGTTACATATCCTCACCTGGAGATCCCTGTCTCTACTTGCACTCACCAAGCTGTGTAGCTAATGAGCTCTTGAACAGAAAGGAATAGATTGCATTCATTTCTAGGTTCCTAGTACTGGAAGGGTAACTGGACAGAAACAGAAGCGCAGTCAACACGGAATGGATGAATGAACACATTGAAGTAGGAACATGTATCTATAAATGGAAAGGGTAAAGTCTTGGAAGATATGAAAGATGGCTGCTTCTCTTATCTTGAAAAACTACTAGCTCTGAAAGATGAAAACTAAGTTGTTTTCACTGTATTCCATCTGTCAGTTAGACACTGAGATTAATAAGCTACTCTCTGATGCATTTCTGAACAAGCCTAGAAAGGTGCTATCTTGCAAAAATGATGCTAAATATGGCGCTGGGTGGAATTTTGCACAGTAAACTGTAGGTTACTCATGTAGCGTAAGGAATAGCACACCAGATGCATTCTAACATAAGATACATAGTCCTATAATTTTAGTAGCAGAAATGGAGAAGAGGCTATGATACACATTTTCATCTTCTTTGTTTATGAATTTAAAGGGACATCCTGCCCACTTTAAATTCCAAATGACTAGACAATGAAAAATGCATGAATCTTAGGAAAAGTAGTGCTGCTGCTGAAAGCTGAATACTTGTTATAATAGAGCTTGTTTTCATAAAGACCGACATAACATTACCACCAGCATTTTGTTCTGTGAAAGAAACAGACCTCAGAATTTTAAGAATAAACTGTGTTAAAAATTAGATGTTCAAAATAATAAGATTTAAAATAAAGCATAACTTGAATCCTGTCTTTTTTTCTCTTAGTCATAAGACTATTCTTTTAAAAGGTATGAACAATTTCATCATCATGTTACATAATCATATTGCTTTGTAACTTTGGCATGACAATGAAACAATTATGTTATCATCTTGAATTAGAGCATATCAACCTTTCTATGGAGACATCTTCCTTCTGATAACTATTCTCAGCCACGTCATATCAAATCTGAGTTAGCATATAAATTCAGGTATGAATCTGTTAAAGAACACTTAAGTATACTGCCTAGACTAAGATCAATACCACTTGAACACAGGAGAAACATGTGCTACCCTGTTCTTTGACAAGATTCTTTTTTACAAAAGTTAGGCCATTGACTTCTGTAAGCTCTCTGCTGAAAGGTTTTTATCACATTCAAGCATTAATTAGACTTTGATGTAAGAAGATTATTAGGCAAGAAGCAAACACACACCTCCAGAGGTTTAATGTTAATTGGGATTTCTTTGCCCATAGCTTCTGTATTCATGGAATTAAATCTTTTCTTTGGTTTCACAGTATATGTTTTGTTCTGTTTTTCTCATTAGGTAAGACTAAGTCACAAGGCAGCCTTTTTAAATAATGTTTGACTGAGTCTATGAGTACTAACTACTAAGCGTAGGGGATAATAGAAATTCTGTTGTGGGAGGAGGGGTCACAAATGCTCACAGATGCTGTAAGCTTCATGTGACAAGGAGTAGTGAAGACAAGGACAAGACAAGGAGTAGTGAAGAGTGAAAAGGCATCAAATAGGCAGCTGGATGCCCCTGGCTTCAGGAATTCCATAAAGTAAGGCCCATGAACTTGGGTGTCTCCCACTTTAGGTTTAGGCTTCTTCACATAAAATAGTGATATTATGATTGGTGGATATTATGCTCCTCTTCAAAGCTTTTTGATCTCACCTACCCCCAGGGTCTCTGGTCCAGTTCCAACGGTGGCTGCCATGAATGACTTTGCCTAGACTACAACCAACACTGTGGGCACAAGCTAGCAGCCCTGGCCTCAGGCCCACAGGGTGCGCCTCATGCCTCCTTCGCTGGGGATCTGCAATTGTGGCTTAGGGCCAGACCTTGCAGGGACCTGCTTGGTGCCCATTCATGAGCAACTGGGAAGTGCAGAGGAATTATTGCACTTGACCAATAAGAAGCTCTAGCAAACAGATGCATTCTTTCTTCTTCCTTCCCTACATGGGTTGAGCTGAGCAGCAGTCTCTCTGACAATGGCTGTGCCTCGCAAGGTTCTCAGTGCGTATTCCTTACCCACATGCCCACATAGGGTGTCTTCCTCTTTCCCTTCCTCCTTCCTGCCCCCTGCAGCCTTTATTAAAGTAGCACATAAGCCTCTCTCTGTCGCCTAGAGAACTCAGGCTAAAATAACAAGCTTTATGGTTTCTTCTGTTTCATAATTCTAATCACTTTTGGAACATGCACATCAACTCTTAAAATTTGTATCTTTGATCTTAAAGTTTATTCTTTTTGCCTATTGGATCAAACTTTTTGGTAGCTGAGTTGCAAGTAATGTTTATTCCTTGGTTATGTGCAAACTCTGTGGGTTTTAGGATTAGTCACAGAGAAATAGATCAGTGGTAGCATTTGCCAAGACCTGCTGGGTGCAAGTTATGGGTAAGGAATGTGCGGCCCTGCCTCCAAGAAGTTTGGGAAGCATGAAATGTAAATAAGTGAAACTACCTAAAGAGAGAATATAAAAATATCTATCTGCTCAAGTACATTTAGGTGAAACTCTTAGAAGTTGTTGAGATAACTGTAGTCTTTAAAATTGCACAAAGCAAATTTGAAATGTCTCCTGGAAAACATAATTTTGAGTCATATTTAAAAAAAAAAACTATGAGAGAGATGTAATTTGGGATTGAGAAGTTGGCATGTCATTGCAGGAAAGGGACTGAAGTGCTGTCTGTCTCAGAAGCAAAGACAGACGTGGTAGCATTTGTCTGCCCACTGAGAAACCATAATAACCAAACACATAGGTAAAGAGAGTTAAGCCCACAAGAATTGCCACTGTAGGGTAAGGCTTTAATTTGGTAGGAATCATTCCTGGGAATTTTTGAGCATGGGAAACAAAGTAAGCCCTGGCCATAATGTACCTAAATTTCTCTGCTAACAATGTCCCCAGATTTCCCAATATTATTTCCAAATTTCTATTTGTTAGAACTAAATCCTGTTTTCATTATGGCAAATAAAAAGTTCCATGAGAGACAAGATTGAAGAACCACATATCTCTTTACCCAAGAGAGACCTCCCTATTCATAACATAGCCTCCTTGGTAGAAGGCAGTCAGGTGCAACTGAGCTTTCATCCAGACACTGCAAAGGCGAAGTGTTCCAGCCCTTGTTTCTTCAAATCTTCAGCATAGTTTTCTATGTATCTGTCAGCAGTATTCATTAAGAGAAGAATGAATTGCCATCCCATTTTTCATGTTTATTATAGTCATCTTTACAGTTTTAACTACTTATTAAGAAATACCAATTGAGGCCAATTTAAAAATTATTGCTACATTTAATGGAAAAATTTTAAAGTAATGAGATGCATGACTTTAAATATAACCTCTCTTCTCCAAAATTGCAAAAGTTATCTTTATGCTATGGTTGCTTTGTTTTTTTAATTGCTTGCTAATACCTTGTTGGGAAATGTGTAAAGTTACCCTGTATACTTAGAGTGAAGTCCATCTTTAATAAAAGTGGCAGTAAATTCATATTTTAAGTCATCTTCTTGACACAAATTTTAGCTGATATTTTTAAAAAATACAATTAGATTTTATTCTGGTTTACTATATAACATGGCTGATGAAAAACGGTCAGATTGAAAACAGAGACGTTTCGATTGAGTTTGTTATTTCCTTATAGCATATTTTGGCATTATCTTTGACTCTCTGCTTTTGTGTAGGAATCATTTTCAAGCCAACAGTACTCTCTGTAAGGCTTAGTTTCTGAAATGACAAAATTGAAAATCATTGCTAGACCTGCATAAACTGGGTGAAGTTAGGGGTCTACCATGAGCCCCTTCTGATAGGAAAACATCCACTCTTATGTCAAGGAATCTTGGATTCCCATGTAAAAACAAATAGTCACAAAAGATCATATATGATTCACTTTTTTATGAAATTCCCAGGACAAATCTACAAAGATAGGAAGCAGACATCTGCCTAGGGACATGGGTATGAAGAGCTAGAGGGTCATAGTTAATGGGCATAGAGTTTTTTGAGGTGATAAAAATGACCGTGGTGTTGGTTGCACTGATCCACATACTAAATACTAATATGCTAAAAGCCACTGAATTGTATACTTTAAATAGGTAAATTGCATAGTAAGTAAATTATATCTCAATGAAGTTGCTAATGGCCAGGCCCAGTGGCTCATACCTATAATCCTAGCACTCTGGGAGGTCAAGGCAGGAGGATCCCTTGAGCCTCAGGAGTTTGAGACCAGACTGAGAAGAGCGAAACCCTGTCTCTACTAAAAATAGAAAACTAGCTGGGTGTTGGGTGAATGCTTGTAGTCCTAGATACTTGGGGGACTTAGGCAAGAGAATCACTTGAACCCGAGAGTTTGAGGTTGTTGTGAGCTTTGATGACATGGTGGACACAACTCAGGGTGATAGAGTGAGGTTCAATCTCAAAAAACTAACAAACAAACAAAAAACTCCAAAAAACTACTATTTAAAGGGAACAAAAAAGAAGGAAGAAAGAAATAAGAAAGAAAAGAAAATTATACAGCTGTTCAAAAAGAAAAGAAATGAAAAATTTGAATATCTGACTTAACTGAGTAATTGCACAAGGGTTAATTTATATGTTAAAACTTTGCCAAGCTTAATTTCTTTCAGTGATGACAATATTTTCTTTCTGAATCCCAGGGGCTCATCTTGTGTTTCCCTGGGGATGTGTACTCCCACTTTGGAGACAAGTGACTTCAAAGATAAGTATTTAATCAGTGCCTTGGTGGGTAAGAATCTTTGCCATCTTCTTCCTGAAAACTAGCATGGTATATTAAAATGAAACTGAATAGATCTGAATTTGAATTTTAACTTGGCCACTAACTTGCTGAGATTCACTTTCTTATTCTATAAAATGGGGATAGTAACATATATCTCAACAGATCTGTCATAATGATTAGATAATATAGCTTTTATAACCTCCTATAAAACTCCCTCATGGAAGATATCCAGCATAGGAGCTCTTATTACCTTGTAGCATACTTGAGAAGGACCCGTACTCCTATTGATTATGTAAATCTTTTGATAATATTGCATTATGATACATTTAGAAGTAGGCTAGAAAAAAAATACTGCTAACACACACATCACATGTATATTCCTAAGTTCCGCTTGGTACATTTATTCCCCAGTTTATAAAGGAGTCTTGCCCTTCAGAAATTGGGAAAAGAAATCCAAAAAGAAATGAAGCATTTTTAAAGGGTCGTACATGACATGACTAACAGATGTCAGTTTGAAATAGAAACTTATGACTCTGGGTCACACATTTGCTAACATCTTCTTGGAGACTAGGGCAGAAGGGGTAACCTTCTTAGGATGACTGTTTTGCTGTTTTCTTTCTTTATACATTTTTAAATGGCTTTGGCATTTTTCATTACAAAATGCTTTCAGTTTTGCATTTTGGATTATATTAGTGAACCCTCCGGCCAAATGGGCAAACATTTAACTTTAAAATCGGCTGAATAAGTAAAAACAAAGTAGGCAAGAGGACCAGTGACTCATTTTCTTTTAAAATAAAAACTCATGTCAAATTCCATTATTTTATCACTTATTTACCATTCTTTTTATGCCTGAAATGTAGCGCATTTGAAGTGAAGAAAATTGGGAAAATTGAATTCCACTGGGTGCTGAACTCCTCCACACACAATTAAAAACTGCTTGAAAAATGTGTAATCAATGGAGATCACCAATTATGCTTTTTACATGAAAGAACATACAGGATAACTTAGGATATTAGTAGGAGAGTCATTCCTCATTTTAGAAGACAAAGCCATCTGGCTTTTGCTTTTAAGAAGTGGGAAGATTCTCTGAGTGGAGGCTAGCAGACATTTGTCTTCATTCTTTTCATCAAAAGCTGACCCCAATTGTCCTCTTACAAGGACCTGACAATAAAGGAGTAATTTTATCTCAGTACTCTGGACAGACTACCTTAAAAATGCCTGACAATTACCTCAAAATTCAATTTTTGCAGCATGGGCCAGACAGAAAGATCTCTGTAAGAATGAAAATCGGGTATTACGGAATTAAATATTATAATGTCTGGGAAGAAATTTGACCAGTTGAATTTTCTACTTGCAGCCATGATTCTAATCAAAAATAAGTAAATAAAATTTCATGAATGCCGCTCCAGCTTCAGGCTTCCAGAAGAAAAGGCAGTTGGAAGAAAGGGTTTGTCCTAGAGTGGGAAATCCCAACAGGTTCTAAGCTTCCTTTAAGGGGAAAGAGAACAGAAGGACAAGCCAGTGGAGAGAAAGTGCTCGAAGCAGAGCAATCCAAGAAGGATGTTTGAAGACTTGATATGTTAATTTGTTCTAATATAGTAATCATTTTATTTTATATATACATATGCACACATATCTTATAATATCATTATTTAAATATACACAATAAAATTTATTTTTAAAAAGACTTAGTGGTGGTGTTGAGGGCTAGTGTAAAACACCAAAAACTCAATGATTTTGTTAAAAGACAACTCAGGTTAGTTCAGAGGCATAAAATATTCTACCTTTTAAAAAACTCCCAAGACTGAGCATTGTGGCAAAAATGCCAGGCAGATTACTAACCAAGGATGTAACAGTGATTTTTATTCTGAAAATGAGCATCCTCATTAAATTCATGCTCTGGTAAAAGAGATTAGCCTGTGCTTACAGGAGGAGCCACGGCCACGGTAACAAATGAAAACTACTCTTATAGTCTTAGGCCCTCAAGTTGTAGGAACCAGTGACAGTTTCGTTAAGAACAACAAGGAAGAAAAAAGGGAAGGATCATTTTGGGGAACACAAATTGTACACTCAGCTTTCTGCTCCTTGAGTTCACTGTAAAATAACCTATTAATATAACCAAGTGTGCTCAGTGAAGCGCAGTCCCCAGGGTGGAAAGGGACAATGCTGAATGCCCGGCACCTTTGCGACTGTCATGGGGCTTCAGTCTGGTCTGTCTTTTGATAGAGCCCCTTTGCAATGTGG
Organism: Arctocebus calabarensis; assembly: GCA_963573935.1. NCBI lineage: Eukaryota > Metazoa > Chordata > Mammalia > Primates > Lorisidae > Arctocebus > Arctocebus calabarensis. The sequence continues at coordinate 18,462 of CAUYON010073819.1, read as the reverse complement.
CCTGTACTACTCTCCAACTGAAACCATTTAGAACCACTCTACAATGGACTGAATGTTTGTGTCCTCCCCAAATTCAGATGTTGAAATCCCAATGTGATAGTGTGAGCAGGTGGAGTTTGGGGTGGTGATTGGGTCATGAGGATACAGTCCTCATGATTGGGGTACTGGGCTCCCACAGGACTCCCTTGCCCTTTTCCACCATATGAGGATATAGCAGTAGCCTATAACTGGGCTGTACTGGCAACATGATTTTAGATTTCCATCCTCCATGAGTATAAGAAATAAATTTCTGCTGTTTATAAACTGTCCAGTCTATGGTACAATCCTACATTGCTCAACAACTGGTATATAGCCTGAGCAATGTATTGTTGGGCAATTTCTTTGTTTTGCTAACATCACAGAGTGTACTTACACTATTTAGATGTTATGGCCTACCACACACCTAGGCTATATGGTACAGCTTATCGCTCCTAGGTTACAAACCTATACACGTGTTGCAATACTGAATACTGTTGGCAGTTGCAACATAAACATATACAAACATCGAAAAAATAAAATGACAGTATAAAAGGTAAAAATCAATGCACCTGTACAGGGCACTTACCATGAGTGGAGCTTGTAGGACTGAAGTGGCTCTGGGTGAATCAGTGAGTGAGCGGATTAAGATAATACCATACACCACTGTACACTTTTAAAATACTGTACATTTAGGTTATACTAAATTTATTTTAAAAAGAGTTTTCTTTCTTCAATAAGAAAGGGAGCTAAATTTATTATAACTTTTCAAATTTATAAATTTGTAAAATGAGGTAAACCCTATTTTAGATTCCAATGACTTACAATCTTTTAGGGTGTAATTATTGCTCCTGAATACCAACTACGCCTTAATTCCATTCACTAGAACTATGAGAAAATAATTTCTGCTCATTGTGAAATAACCTCTGAATTCGTAAAGTGTTTTGTGTTTTAAGCTAAGTGTTATTATAGCTACCCCTTGCCAATTGGCATTGAGGTGTAATAACACTTAGCCTAAAAACAGAAACAGAAACGCACTGTGCAGCAGTGTCAAAATATCTTCTTGTTTATATCCTTAAAACTTTTTTCTATTATTATTTATTTTTTTTTTTTGCTTTTTAAACCTTTTTTGTTAAAAACTATGACACAAATACATTAGCCTAGGCCTATAGGGCTCGAGGTCATCAGTATCATTGTCTTTCTGCTCCCTTCCTGTCCCGGGGGCAGTCTTCAGGGGCCAAGATACACAGGAAGCTGCCATCTCCTATGATAGTGACTTCTGCTGGAAGATCTCTTGGAGGACCAGCCTGAGGCTCTTTGTCAGTTTACCTTTTCTTTCTTTCTTTCTTTTTTTCTTTTGAGACAAAGTCTCACTCTGTCACCCCAGGTATAGTATCCTAGAATCATAGCTCCCAGCAACCTGAAACTCCTGGGCTCAAGTAATCCTCTTGCCTGTCTCCAAGTAGCTGGGACCACAGGTATCTGCCACAATATCTGGTTAGTTTTTTTCTATTTTTAATAGCTCTTGCTCAGGCTGGTCTCAAACTCCTGAGCTCAAGTAATCCACCCACCTTGGCCTAGGATTATAGGCGTGAGCATATCTGCAATATGCTTGCAAAATAATCTAATTTATTTTGCTGCAAGTAATTTAATTAGAATTCAATTAAATTCAGCAGAATGTATACATCATTTTACGTGTTGCACCTTGATTTATTTTATTTGCTGTTTTTACTTTAAAGATGAAAGGGAATTATTTGGCCTACCCTGTAGTTAATTAAAAAAATAATAATAAGAGTATAGTATAGTAAATACTTAAACTAGTACATAGTTGTTTATTACCATTATCAAGTATTATGTATTAACCGTATGTATATGACTGACAGCTCAGTAAGTTTGTTTGCACCAGGAACTTCTGAGTAATGCATTGTGCTACAACTTTATGATGGCTACAGCAGCACTAGTGGTGACAGGAATTTTTCAGCTCCACATTAATCTTGTGGGACCACTGCTGAATGAAACTGGATTACCAGGAGCGTGGCTGTACACTGTTATACTACATAGCAGCCTGAACTAACTGAGACACACTTGCACCTTCTTTTCTCCTATGTCAAGATTTTGGTACATCCAAGTAATTCCTGGTCTTTGGAACACTGCACTTTACTCATCTACGTCACCCGGGAAAGCCTGAAACCATGCTTCTATAACTGTCCAAGGGCACACAGGACATCTAAAGAGTATGTGGCAAAATGCTAAACAAGACAGCATTAAGAGTTTGTCTTTCAAATTAAAAAATGGAAATGGCCTCATTCCATTTTTGAAAGTGTCACTAAAAGGGAAATTCAGTAAAATTTTTCAATGGCTAAAAAATAAACACTCAGGGCGGCACCTGTGGCTCGAAGGAGTAGGGTGCCGACCCCATATGCTGGAGGTGATGGGTTCAAACCCAGCCAGGCCAAAAACTGTGGAAAAAAAAAGTAAACACTCACTTTAACTCTAACAGATTTTTTGCTAAAGGTATATTTCCTACCGTTCTCCTTTCTCCCCACCACCATGTCCCACTTCTTAGAACTATTTACCACTCTCTGCTTTGGTACAACAGCTGGGTGGTGGCAGCCTGGTGGCTGGAGACAGAACTGAGGGTGACAGCTTCAGCAGACTGGTAAACCAGCAAGGTCTTGCCCTCACTTTCTCCTTATAAATGGCTTCATTACAAGTAATTTGGGATCAAGAAAGTATCAGGAAAAGATACCTTTTATCCCCCTTTGTTTCTGGAATCACAGAAACATATTACCTTGGAAGATTTTTGTCCATATTAATCTGGTTCATGGGCAAAACCCCAAAAGATAGTTCTTTGGCTGTCCTTGAAATTATCCTTCTAGCGGTGTATACATAGCACCCACGTGATGCCCGGCCTCTGGGTTTGTGTTCACTAACACCAGTTGCATCTCAGTTCTGCATGTCTGCTCCATAAGAGAAAGCAATTTCCAGACAATTTAGTATTTTGAACTATTCCCAAAGAAGAGTTTTAAACTCCATCCTTTAGGGTTCCCTTGATACCCTGATGTTTTTGTTGTAAAAGTCATGGTGAAAGTCATCTGAACTTTGAAAATAATCTTTTCCCTTATTGGTCCATTTGTGTGTCTGTGTGTTTCTCCTGAAAAACAAGGAAGGGGCTACAAAAATATCTCTTTAGGAAATATAAGTGAACTGATATGAAACACCTATCTCAACAGCATGCATATTGCCAAAGAGATTAAATTCAAATGAGTAGTATGTGGCATGCATAATAATGAAACATACATCCCCCCCCAACCCCAAGTGCTCTGGAGGACCAGATAGTTTATGCATGAAATGAATTATTTTGGACCTAATGCTTCAGGGCCAAATAACTCCATTTTGTCTTTAAAGTAAAAATAGCAAATAAAATAAATCAAGGTGCAACATGTAAAATGATGTATGCATTCTGCGGAATTTAATTGAATTCTAATTAAATTACTTGCAGCAAGATAAATTAGATTATTTTACAAGCATATTTCAGATAAACCTAATGAAGTTCTAGGAGTGAAAAAGGCAGAATGGGCCTTGTTTAATGACTCGGTTGCTGATATATTCCCTTGGCATGAATAAGAGGTCAGGATGACCTTGGGGCATTTCTTCTGAGACAGATATTATATTAATTGTAGGAACGCTGGCTAAAAAGAGACAAGGTCTTACTTTATGTTGATAGTAAAATAATAGATTGAGGCTTTTAGTTATGTGGTTTTCCTCTCACCATTTTTTTTCTCTAAGGTTTTGAGTTCCCTGATATCAGGATAGTTTTTCTTGAGAAGGGAAACAAGCAGGGCTAAAACAAATGTTGCCGAAGTATCCCTTCTGTTTCTGGAATCCCACAGAGGAGGGTATGTTAGGGAAAGCAACCTTTTTTGTCTCTGCTGCACATTGGAAGAAGAGTGGTCTTAGGCCACACATTAAATATTCAAATACTAAACAAAAGCTGATGAGTCAAAATAAAAACAGTCCTGTGCATAATTTTCATGATATCCATCACCCCAGATAAGCAAAAAAACCCTCACATAATCCCATGTGGCCTGTGGGCCATAGGTTGGACACGCCTGAGTGAAGAAGGCATAGAAACACCAAGTTAGGGGAAGATTCCTCATGATGAGGGTAGATTCAGTATGTGATAAGGACTCAGACTCACCCCTTAATTCCACTCTGAGGAGGGGAGGTCCCAGCTGGTGTAGATTCATGTGCCTATGGGTGGCATGAAAACTGCACAACTTCTGGATTCAAGGACAGTGCATGTTTCAAAAATATGCAATACTGGTAATCAGTGCATTTCAATAAACCTAAGACTCTGAGTCATCCATTGGGCACTAGAAAAAAAGGTGGGGTTAGAAGAAGTGGGAGAGAAGAGTTTGGGATGAATTGGCCATGGGGAAGAGGAAACTCTCCTCCTTTCTTCTCTGGCTAAGAGACAGAGTTTCCCCTGAGTCCAGAGCCAAGAGAACTTGGAATCACAATTATGTGTTTTGTGAAATATTATGGAACCAAAGGTCTCCATTTCTTCCACTCTCAGAAAAGTTTATCTCCTCTTTGGTTAGCTAAGGAGTCATGAGTAAAGCATCTTGCTTCCCTAAAATCTCTTTTTACACATTAGTAATGTTCAGAATTTTACTAGGGACAAAGACTGTAGGTTCTTTGTTTTGCAGTGCGGGCAAGTAAAGTTCAAGAGGATGGAGAAGGGGCAGAAACAAAGATTGGCAAAGCTAAAAGGCACTTCAATGATGTGATAGAAGATGGAAGAAGAGTAGATGAGAGACAGTATGTAATAATAACTAGGAAATCAGATCTATTGGTACCACAATTAATCATTTTCCTAAAACAACAGATAAAATCAGAGGAGAGTGCTTAAAGAACCTGTGGAAGTTACCTAGCCATGAAGGGACAGATACTGCCTCATTTACATTCCAGTCCCAGAACCAATCTGAGGCAGGTGAGCAATGGGCCCTTTGAAGAACAGAACACGATGGCTGCTGTGATACATATTTCATAAAATGTTTTCCTACAGAGTGTTCTGCACATTCCCAGTGCTGCCCAAGCTACACTAGTGAGAGGGATGAGAGGTGCCAGTTTTCTCACTAACCCACCCTTTCATGTTTGGCACAGAAACTTTCGGTTCAGTTGACAATCCCAGAATGCATCTGCAAGCATTTTCCCATTAGATATTTATAGAAATATTTACTAAAAGTCTATGACTGGAAGTAGAGCAAGACTCCTGAAATGCTGAATATTTATGAATAAAAAGGAGAGGAGTAGAAGGGGGCTAATGAAGGGGAAACAAAGCTCCATCCTCTACCAAGTCAAAATTTCTTTTGATTTGACTATGATAAAAGTAGAAACTAAAGGATATACAAAGATTTATTCCTATCAAGGCATACATGTTAGCATAGAGATGTATAAGTCCCAAATGGAGACAATCAAATAAACCTAAAGGTAGATTTAAATGAGCTAGGGGCAATTCTCTGCTGACATGTCTTCAAAAAAGAAAGAGATGCAGACATAGAACCTTGTGCTCAGTGAGTTAGCGACCACAGAGTTCATGCAAGATAAGGGTAGGAAGACTTCTGACCTCTCCATAAGTGCTCAAAGGTGGACTGCTACTAAAATCATGAGCGTTACACACATAAAAAGGGTGCTAATTTTGGGGTACACAGTGTACTATGGCCAGCTAAGGCAGGCAGTGGAGAAGATATCCATGCTCCCAGTGGGCATCATGACAACGAGCTGAGCTTGCGTCTTTCCACGGGTCTGGGTTGTCAACCTCAAACCCTGTATTCAATACCATGGCAATGACCTAAGATGTTGTTTGAGATCTTATGTGTCTCTGTCTTCCCTGAAGCCTAGTGCATGGAGCTCAATCTTTTACAGAATCTCTGGGAAAAGTGAATATCTCGCTCCTGGGCCTATGAGGAAGACTTGATTGAGGATCCCTCCTTCCCAAACACGTAGCACAGGTGGTCAATATCTGGTGCTATTTTTCTTCTACTGAAATATCTGGAGAATATGTGGGAAGGAATGTGAATTTTGCACAGTATATTTAGTTGTGATGAATATCAGAAATCACCCAAATGTGCTGTGTAAGCCAGAACCTCCCTCCATTCCCTGGGAAGCAGAGGTCTTCAGAGTGTTTAGAAACTGGCAGGTGCTTAATCTGTGCTTGCAGGGACAGATGTGGAGCTGTGACTGGGCTATGGAGTGAGTGGGAAATTCAGCTGGCCAGCAGAGAAGCCGAGTCAGATGAGGGGCAGGCAGAGACTCAGACAGCCCCGCACAGCGTCCAGATGCTTCCAGTGGTTGGAGATCTCACCATGTTTCTACTCTCTACTTCATAAGCATCTTTCTGTCAATGACATCACCAACATTTCTGATATAGACACATGTTTATAATAGAAAGTCCAGAAAACACTGATGTTTCTTGACTGGTCTTTTAGAGGGAAGGCTGTGATTGACCGTCTGGAACCTGGACAATGATTCTGAAGGATAGATGGATTATTAACTTCTTGTCTTTATTAGCATGTTAGTAAGTAAGAGACACATTTGAAATTTGGATATTTTGCATTTTAATGACCCTGTGGTAAAGGTGTGTGTCCTGAGTGTACCTGCCCGTGCAAGATGGGACGTGAGGCAGTCTGCTCTTCAGGGTGCCTGGCAGGGTGCCCCAGCTACATCAGAAAGACAGATCATACCACAGAGAAGGTTCACTCATAATCCCACAGAGAGGTGAGGTTCTGCTGTGCCTGTTCTTGACCTCTACCTTCCCGACCTTCACTGTCTACTGAGTTAGCCTCTACATAACTCCTGCTCAGAAATATGCTAATCTTTCAGTATTGTACTTGACTAGTAAAAACAACAATCGTCCCTCCTCCTCAAAAAAATCAAGAAAACAAAACAAAAAAATCAGCTTTTCAACTTTGTCCTTCACTTTGACAAAACAGACAGTAGGCTGGGTACGGTGACTCAAACCTGTCATCCCAGCATTCTGGGAGGCCGATGCAGGTAGATTGCTTGAGCTCAGGAGTTTGAGACCAGCCTGAGTGAGATCAAGACCCCTCTCTACTAAAAACAGAAAAACTAGCCAAGTGTTGTGGCAGGTGCCTGTAGTCCCAGCTGCTCAGGAGGCTAAGGCAGAAGGATTGCTTGAGCCCAAGAGTGTGAGGTTGCTGTGAGCTATAATGCCACAGCATTCACAGCATTCTACCTGGAGCAACAGAGTGAGACTGTATCAAAAAAAGAAAAGAAAGAAAAGAAAGGAAGAACAAAGAAAAAAAGAAAAAGAAACAGAGATGAGCAGACACTTTCATCTCCAGTTGACAGACATCTGCTCTCCGTGGCCTCTTCCATCCTCTCCTGGCCATCTCTTGGCTCACTGAGCCATTCACATTTTGTTGAATATCTTGGCATGCGAATGTCTCTCCTACCTCCAGGTTAATGCCAGAATAACCTTGACTCTTCTCATTGATTCAGGGAAAGAGGAAGTACTATCTCACCGGGTCTCTGATTTGTTGATAAGGAAATGTAGGATGGTCACCTCTTTTATTTGGGAGCAACCATAATTCCAGATCCCCATGCTTATTTAGTGTCGTGAGACAGTCTCCAGAGATAGCTGTCATCAATTCTTTACCTCCCTGGATGAATCTGCTGCTGGAGAATCTAATTAGGAGTCTAATTACTCTTCCAGAGCTGGCCTTAGTGAACGTTCTTGTTCAACAGAATATGGTAGAAGTGAGATTGTGGGTCTTTTGAGGCTAAATCACAACTTTTTTATACAGTCCTCTTGGGCATTTATTCCTAGAATACTGCCATAACTCTGTGAGAAGCCCAAGTAACTTAAGGAGGCCAACCATAGTAATTCTGGTTGATGGGGCTAGATAAGCTCCCATTTAATATGATGTTCACCATATTAAACATCCTCCTAGTCAAGTGTTCAGCTGACCCCAGTCAGGCCTTCAGTTGCAGTCCTCTGAATGCAACAGCAAGCAAGGCCCTAAGCGAGAACCAGCCAGCTGAGACCAGCCATCTTCCAGAACTGTGGCAAGAAAAATAAATCGTTGCTTCAAGCCACTACAATTTGGATTTGTTACAAAGCAATTAATAACCCATACCCTTGGGGAATACAGAACAAAGTCTACGTTGTGTGCAAGATACTAGGGAGGCTAACAAAATATGCCAAACATGGGTAGGGAAGACATTAAATGTGTTATCAATAAATAACAAAGAGTTAGTGGTAGGATTCTGGAGGAGAGAAATAGCACTTTGGGGGAGCCAGTCCAGCTTCTCTTGAAAAATCGAGATTCCATCTGAGCCTTGAAGCCTGGGTAAGCTATATTAGACAGAAAATTGGGATAAGAGTTTGTATTTGAAAGAGGTAACATGGACAAAAACAATAAGCTGAAAGGATGATGGGTAGATAGGAAATGTGAGTAGAACTACTTGAAAACATTCAGCTTGCAAGATTCAGCTCTACCAGGCAGCCTCCCCTTCTTCCTTCCATTTTCTTTCTTTTCTTTTCTTTTCTTTTTTAGCAGCTTTTGGCCAGGGCTGGATATGAACCTGCCACCTCTGGCATATGGGGCCAGCGCCCGACTCCTTTGAGCCACAAGCGCCACCTCTTCCTTCCATTTTCTTCTCTACCTAAACTGATTTTTCCACTTTTATCATAGCACCAGGAATACTATTTCTAAATAAATTATTCCCATTATGGTTAAAGTTAGGTATCCACAACCAAAAGTTCTCAATATACAATTGCTCAAACTATGTTGCTATTTCTTTCTCTTCCTATACGTAACAGTTATAAGGTTAGACCCGCTCTTCCTGGCTGTTTAGGGACCCAGGTCCTTTAAGTCATTTCTTTGCCGTCCCTTCAGGCAAATTCATCCATGGCATGGTAGAAACTGGTCACCACCACATCTAAGTACCTGGCAGTCCAGAAGAGGGAAGAGAAAATAGGAGGTGGGCATGATGCCCCAGACCTGGAAGTGACCATGTCACTTCCTTCACATATTTTTGTCAAGAACTTGGAAACCCAAGGGAAACTGGGCAAACATAGTCCAGCAAGGCCACCAGTTAAAACAGTAACTCCACTCCTGGGGAAGAAAGGGATTTGGACTGCAGTGACAGTTTGTGCCACAAGTTCTCATCTTTTTATCAGTCTGGGAGCTCCCTGAAGGCAGACCACATGTACTTCATCTCTGGCCACCTGCATGAGCCTGCTTCATGACCCAGAGTAGGACTCAATCCGTACCGCTGCATGGATGAGGCTGTTGCAGGGGTCTATGCTGTGATAAAGGTGAAAGCCAGTGTGGGCACCTGAGAAAGAAGAGAGAAAAGACAAATGTGGAAGAATGTTAAATGCACAGGGCTTGCCTTAGCAGGGAGTTTTTAATGTTATGATCTTCTGTGATCTAAGTTGACAGCTCGTTGGCATAAGTTCAAAGAACTTGAGCAGACTATCTGACTTAATAGACATTTATTGAACACATTCCAAAGTTAACAAATTCCTCAACTGTTTCAAAATCACTCAGGAAAAGGCACGCGTCAAGCTTGAAGGCTTTCAGGGTTCTGGTTCGATACTTGCCTCTGCTGTGTCGACAGGTTGGAGCGCCCACCTGCACATCAAGGCTTTCACCTGGCTGCCATTCCACCCACCAGCCATACCTCCCTGGCTCCAGCAGCATCTTTCTGGAGTGCTAACAGACCCTCCAGAAAGTACGTGTGTGCACACACTGACTGATGTCAGACATTCGCTGCTTTCTAGAAAACTAAGCTCTGTGGCTAAGCATGGTCTGGATACAACATTCTTCAAAGTCAGCACGGGGTTCGGAATCAACACAGACTGCATCAGCTTTATGCTACCGATTTGGTCAAGTGACTTCACCTGTTAAACTCCTGTTTTACCTGTTAACTTATCAGTTTAAACTTTGGTTCCTTCACCTGTAAAGTGGGGCCGGTACTGGGGCTACATCCCTGGTGTATGAGAAGTAAATGAAGTTCTGGGTATAAAGGACTTTGCCCTTAAAAAATTACAATTAACAATAAACAATAGCTCTTAGACTATTATGACAACTAGGCTTGCAGGTCTCTGTGGCCTCTCAAATCAACGGATATTAATAAGTGTAACAAATAATAGCCAGTTATGGCCATTTACAAAACTCAAATGTGCAAAAATGAACCTTCATAATTCTTCAACTGGCCTTAATTTATTTTTTCTTTCTTTCTTATTTTTTTTGAGACATACTCTCACTTTGTTGCCCTTGGTAGAGTGCTGTGGCATCACAGCTCACAGCAACCTCGGCCTCCTATGTTTCTAATCCTGTGGTGCTTGCCTAACTCCTGTAAGATCATCTGACTCTGCTGCATACAGTGGGCCCTTGAATTCTCAGCCAAATGTGGGGTGACTACCAAGCTGGAGCTCAGAACTATATCTGCACTTGCTCGACCTGGTGTAATATGTGAGCTCTGCTTATTAGCACAGTCACTTTGAGGAGGGAGAAGTGGGTCCCTTTTCAGGTCTCCCGTGCTTCAGGGACCCAAGCTGTAGTCAGCTACTGATGTCCTGTGGCCTATGATGCTCTCAGAGATGACAGCTGCAGCATTATCTGGTCAGTGGCATGTTCTGTTCCATCTTGCAGAACCTAGTCTTGTCCTTCCCTCCTATCTAAGGGTCAGACTTGTCCCTCTCTCACTTTCAGGAACAGGCCAAACTCATCCCTGCAGTGGGTAGATGTCTTTCCCCTGACCTTGGCTCTCACTACCAGCTAACTTGTGGCCATGATGAGCTCACACGGGGATCTGCTCATGTATCAACATGTCATGCCACCAGGCCTCTTGCTTTACCTTATCAGGAGGTGCAGGACCCACAAGAGCAATTGCAGCTGGGAAACTGAGCCCGTAAGTCTTCCTTTCTCTTCGATACTCCTTCTCTCCCCTGCGGAAATGTTCCTTTTTTCCCTTCTCTTTCTCCTCACATCAGAATTCCTGTAGATGGGGAGAGCTGTTCCACCACTTAATCACTTTATTCTTCTATAATTCTGTCTCCTCTGCCCTCTCCTCTCCAGCACAAAGCTCTTTTGATGTAGGTAGAAAAGATGTGCGTGCTCAGCATACACACGTGCGCGCGCGCGTGCGCGCGCGCACACACACACACACACACACACACGCTCTTGAAAACCAGTTCTCCAAGTTTGCACATACTTCCCAGGTTGTTTTGTCTCCCGGCCTGAGCACGCTGAACGTGCTCCTTGATGTCTTAGCTTTTAGATTGCCACAAATTAACATTTCATGTCATGTCTGTCTTATAAATCATATGGTGTTTACTAAACTAAACTAGTTGGAAAGGGGTTTCTTGACTGCTCAGTGCATGGGGCCTTCTTTGGGCCTCCCTATGTCCCATTCCAATCTTTTCATTTAATTTTCATCTTATCAAAGTTATCCATGCACACAGTTTAAGGGGTCAAATAATTCTCTAACATGTTAGGAAAGCAGCAGGCTTCTGGTCTCCTCTCCTGTCCTCTGATCTCATTCTTACTTTGCTCCTTTAGCTGGTTCTTTATTGCTACTTGATTTTTCAATTTTAAGCATTATCTGATGACTTTCCAATATGGACATTCCATTCCACATCTTTTAGATTCTTTTGGTAAATACCCACGGTCTGTGGCTCTAAGTATCTCTTCCCACAACTTTGCTTCCTGGCGATAAACATGATTAGATAAAATTCCTCCAAAAGTTCAAATATTTATTAGGCAACAGGCACGAAAAGAGTCCTAGAGGCTATTTTCTCTGGCAGTCTAGAAGATGTCCTTGCTTTCTGTCTGTGGGCATGTCCTCCAGCCCAAAGACCTCTATTTCATCCTTTCCGGATCATAAACTTCTTGCTTTGTGCTGAGGTTGGGAGAGGACCTGGGATCTATACGCTCCCCGAAGAGACAATCAGTTCTACTCCTGGCCCTTCCTGCATTGCCCCTTTCAGAGATACTTGGTTCTTCTAATTTCATACTTGGAATTTAGCCAAGCCAGTTGCCACTGTTTTCTTGCTTTCAGCCTTCAAAATGTAATTACTTTTGTCTCTACTGCCATATTCCTTTGTCATATGGTCTTATACCCTCTTAAAAAATTCCTTTCCTGCCATTTTAGTAGGGTTTCCAGAAATAAAAGCTGTGTTTAATCTGTCACCTTTAAGCAAAAGTGTCCCATTCAATTTTAGCCCCTTCTGGTTTCACGTGGGAATTATCCAGGCACCATGGCATGATGTGTCACTTTAAATATCCTCTACAATCTTGTTTCTTTCTACTTCCACTGCTCTGAGTCTGCCTGAAAATATCTTCTTTCCCTTTGCAAACAGACGGCTCAATACACAGATTCAGAGTTGCTGTCACTTTCAGCTTCACTCTCAACAATGCCCAGAACTTAAAGACCCCTGGTCAATACGATCTTCCATCCACCTCACCAGTTCAGAAGCCTACAGTGAGCTATGATGATACCCCTGCAATCCAGCCTGAGTAACAGAATGAGAACCTGTCTCAAAAAAGCAAACAAAAAAATAATTATCTAGTCTGTATGTTCTCTTAGAGCAGCACAAAATGGACTAAGAAGTACGCCGAGCACTCATCAGAGAGTCTGACATGCTGTCCACGTTCAGTAAATGGCCCCAATCATTAGTAGTAGCAGCAGCAGGAGGAGGAGGGGAAGGAAGGTTAGCATTAATATTGCTATTATTCACTATTATTCACAAACACCTATTACCACTAGTCCAGACACTTAGAATTCACCCTTGGCCCCTGCCTTTCACTGCCTGCCTCCTCCTGAAACTTTTTTCAGTCTATCATCAAGCCTATTGATCCTAAGCCATGAAAAAAAAAAAAAAAGAAAGAAAGCAAGTTGGTGGTGCCTGTAGCTCAAAGGAGTAGGGCACCGGTTCCATATACTGGAGGTGGCGGGTTCAAACCCAGCCCCGGTCAAAAACAAACAAACAAACAACAACAACAACAAAAAAAAAACTACAAAAAAAAAAAAAAAAGGCAAGAAAGCAAGCAAGGAAGAAAAGAAATAGCCAGGTAGTCCCAGCTACTCAGGAGGCTGAGGCAGGAGGATCTTGTGACCCCAGGAGGTCAAGGTAGCAGTGAGCTATGTTCACACCACCATACTCCAGATTGGGTGACAGAGACCTTGTCTCAAAAAAAAAAAAAAAAAAAAGGAAAGGAAAAGAAGCCACAAAGAAAAGAGAAGAGGAGAGGAGAGGGAAAAGAGAGAGAGAAGAGAGAAGACAGAAGAGAGAAGAGAGGAAGGGAAGGGAAGGGAAGAGAAGAGAAGAGAAAACAAGAATCCTTACTCTTACACTAGGATTCTTGAAAATATCTTCCATTCTCATTATTGCCACTTCTTTGCCTACTCTCTCTGCTGCGACCTTTGCAGTCAGCTTTTTGCTTGCCTCAGAGTCCTTCTGGCTGGCAGATGCATTGAGCATGCCTTGGTTCTTGGCTCACCTTCTTGCTGCCCCCCCCATTTCTATCCTCACTGCCCTGCCCTGTCCAGTCTCAATCCTCTCTCACGCAGTCTATTGGGAAAGTCAGACTGCCTGGTTTCCCAGCCGCTGATGTTATGTTTCCCCTCCAGTCCATCCTCTGAATCGCCACCAAAATGATCCCTCTGTCATGCTTGTCTGACTGTGTCACATCTCTCCTAATTGCAGCAGGGGGGAAGCTAATATTTAAAATAATAACAGACTGCAGCTGCATCTTCCCCTAAGGCGTGCATTCCTCCTGAGCACAAGGCTCTTTGTTTGGCAGAACACCTGGGTGAACAGAAGGTGAACAGTTGGGAATTTAAAACATAGAGATAGCTTAACTTCCCTGCAGAGGAAATAAGCCAGGATTTGAGGGATGGAAGGCATCTGGAGTGGGCAGAGAACTGAGGAAAGCCTTAGGAGGGATGCCACCTCACCATCTCAGTGGGAGGCTGGAGGGAGGAATTACGCCATGGGGGAGGAGAAGCACATGTGAAAATCAGGTGTTTCTAATGTGGCCTCTCAAGATTTGAACATTCTCCGTGGCTCTATAACCAATCTCATTCTGCACTCAACCCCACTGCCCTTTACTCTACATCTTTAATAATGCCTATTACATATAGGATCCTGCATGGTCCTATAAGAGGAGGAAAGGGTTGTATTTTGTCAGATCTGCTAGGAACTCAGAGCAGACAGCAGAGATGGGAGGGCTCTGGGAATTTCAGGTAGGATGAAATTGGAGTCTGCAGGTCCTAACTATATGGGGGCTGGGGTATGGTAGTGAACCTGATGTAAACAAAAGTGGGAGAGCAAAAGTATATTTAAATCATGAAAAATGTTGTGGGCATCTTCTGTGTGGTGTCATCGTGGTGGCAAAATCACAGCTAATGCTGGGCCAGGAGTTGGATCACCTATAAAAGTATTGAGCAAATAAGCAGATTCATTGAGGGTAGCGGGAGCCAGATTTCTTTTCTTTTTTTTTTTAGACAGAGCCTCAAGCTGTCACCCTGGATAGAGTGCTGTGGCATTAGAGCTCACAGCAACCACCAATTCCTGGGCTCAAGCGAGTCTCTTGCCTCCCAAGTAGCTGGGACTATAGGCGCCCGCCACAACGCCTGGCCATTTTTTGGTTGCAACTGTCATTGTTGATTGGCGGGCCGGGCTGGATTCAAACCCGCGAGCTAGCTCCGGTGTACGTGGCTGGCGCCTTAGCCTGTTGAGCCACAGGCGCCGAGCCGGGAGCTAGGTTTCTTTCTGTTATAAACAGGGAAGGAGTGAGGAAGGAACCGTGGAGCCTGGAATCAGAAGTACAAATGTGAACTCTTGGGTTTTATAGACTTCGGTATGTGTATGTGTACACACATATGCAGACATATACATGCATGTGACGCATTTGTTTCTTTGGTCTGTCTCCGGAAAGGGTCTATAAACAATTATAACCCAGCAGCAATGAGCATATCTAGCTCCCAAATCTTGGTTTCTAAATACCATGTTCTGTGAAACAGAACTGGAGCTCCTGAGAAAAAATGATTCCAGGGCTGAGGCAAAAAAGTACAAGAGGAGACAAGAATATTTTGTTATTCCAAAAAGTAAGAAAATGCTCAACAAGTGCTAGAGACATATCAAAAGGACACAGGAACCAGCTGCAGGGGCTCCTGCAGGCCAAATCTGACACAATTTGAGCATGAAAATATATCATGATAGTAATGGATTATAATCCATCAAATAGAATAAGATCCATGAAGCCAGAATGAAGTAAATAAAGAAAGAAAGACAAAGATCTCCCTATGGTTAAATACCAAGCAAATATGGAAAGAACAATAAAGTTAGAAAATTGTCAATGTGTGATCAAGCTAGTTCATGAAAGTTGTGATGAGGAACAGGAGATTTATGTGATCTCAAAGTATTTCCCTCCAAATTTATTATTGATTATGAAGGAAAAATATAACTTTATAGAGAGGAAATGTATTAAAGACCTTAACCTTAAGCAAGCAATTAAAAATAATATTACAGTAATGGGCCAAACTAATACCATATCGCTTCTGATATGCACTGATATATGTAAATGTAGCTGGCAGATTAGCATGGTTTTATTGACATTAGACAAAATAGACTCTTAGACAAAAAGTATCAATGGAGATAAAACAGGTCATATGTAAGGATTAAAAAGTTTAAATTGTAACTGGAAGATATATATATCATTTAAAATTTCCATGTCAGTAATTACATTAGCCTCAAAATACATAAATATTAAACCTCAAATTGACAGAACTATAGGAAGAAATAGATAAATTCATTATGGTAGGGAGAGAATAGAACATAGTTCTCATAGTTACAGATTAAACACCACCATAACAGTTAAGACAAATAACATATTAACAGAGCAATAAAAACATCAGTGGGTCTAGGCACAGTGGCTCACACTTATAACCCTAGCACCTTGGGAGACTGAGACAGAAGGATTGCTTGAAGCCAGGAGTTTGAGGCCAGCCTGGACAACATAGTGAGACCCCACCTCTACAAAAATATTTTAAAAATCAGCCAAGCAAAGTAGTATGCACCTGTCGTCCAAGCTACTTGAGAGGCTAAAGCACGAGGCTTGTGAGCTCAGGTGTTGGAGCTTACAGTGAGTTTACTCCAGTCTGATTGAGCAAGACCCTATCTCAGAAAAACCAAACAACAAAATATTGATGAGTTGATGAAATATATATTACACAGTACTTTGCTTTCAACTTTTGTGCAAGTATTCTTTTCACATGAAATATTTATAAAAATTGAATCACATGCTTAAATTAGCTTAAACAGATTTCTAGAGATTGATATCTACCCAGAGGTAATATCTATAAAGTCTTTAGAACTTGACCTAGAGATAAACACAGGAGACCTGTCATGTCTCAAAGCTTTGATAAGTTCAGTAGTTTCAGCTAAACAATTATTAGAATTGATTGTGGTATTGGTTATGAAACTACAAATATACCAAAAGTCATTAAATTCTCCACTTGAAGTGGGTGAATTGTGTAACATATGAATTATATTTTAATAACATTGATATTTATATATCAACTTGAGAGGCCAGAAATCTATGGAAATATCTTTGTTTCTATGATGAATGTTTAAAACTTTCAGAAGAAAAAGATGGTTTAATGAAACTAAACTATGGGGAGGAAAGAAATAGAAGTCTGACCTCCAGGATCAGGAAGAGAACAATAACTTAAGAGCATGCAACAATTAAATAATTACTATAGAAAACAGACATGTCTAAGTGACATAATGAACTCAGTGAATTAATCATGTAGTAGCTGAAATCCTAAAGGTACAGAAAAAGAGAATGAAATTAAACTATGGATTAATTGTATTCTGCAACTGAAAGAATTGGAAGGATCTCCAGATATCTCAGAAACAAGTAAACAAACAAATGCCTCTCTCCAAACAAAACAAAACAAAAACAAAAAACCGCACAACAACCAAACTATTAATTCTAGTCAAAAATGATTAGACTATTTCTAGTGCTAACTGAATAATGAGATGTCTAGGCACAAGAGAAAGAAGAAACAGAAAAGTTGCATTATGAACCTTTTTTATATATTCATCATAATGTTATAATGACAAGTGTAATGGACTTAACTGTGTCCCCTTCCAAATTCATATGCTGAAGCTCTAACCCCCAATGTGACTACATTTGGAGATAGGACCTTTTAGGGAGGTAATTAAGGTTAACTTAGGTCATAAGGGTGAAGCCCAAATCCAACAGGACTTCTTTCCTTATAAGAAAAGGAAGAGACACTAGATATTTCTCTTTCTGTCTGGGCACACAGAGCATAAGCCATGTGAGGACATAGCAAGAAAGTGGCTATCTATTTGCCAGGAAGAGAGGCCACACCAGAAAGCTCCCCTGACGGCATCTCTATCTTGGACTTCTAGCCTTCAGAACCGTGAGAAAAAAAGTTTGTTATTTAAACCTCCCAGTCTGTAGCATTCTGTTATTTCAGCCTGGGCTGAGTAACACAGAAAGCAAATACAGAGGTTTCTGATTAAAAATAGTCGGGTAAGGAACATGCATTGACTTTCAATCTCTTTTAAAACACCATTAAACCACTGTTTGTGGGGTTTTAAAAAGGCATACGAACAAGGACAAAAAAAAAATGACAGAAGAGACAAAAGTGGGAAGATATTCAAAGCTGGAAAGCAGAAGGACATGTAGTGACTGATTTTGCTGAGCTGAGATAGAGGAATCCTAAGGCAGAAATAGGGAAAGCAGAGAATGAAGCTAACAGACACAGGAATTGGTAGTACCAATTAGCTCTGCAAGTGAGTGGAGATGGTATTGAAAATGGGAGCCAGGTGTGGTGGCTCACACTTGTAATTTGGCATTTTAGGGGAAGCTGAGGTGGGTGGTTTGCTTGAGCTCAGGGGTTTGAGACCAGTTTGAGCAAGAGTGAGACTCTTGCTCTCTACTCTAAATAGTAGTTTCTACTAAAAATAGAAAAACTAGCCAGGCATTGTTGGTGGGTGTCTATAGTCCCAGCGACTCGGGAGGCTGTTACAAGAGGGTCTCTTGAGCCCAAGAGTTTGAGGTTGCTATGAGCTATGATGCTATGGCACTCTACCCAGCGTGACAAAGTAAGACTCTGCCTCAAAAAAAAAAAAAAAAAATTGAAAATGGGATAATTGTTTAAATACCTTAGGAGTTAAGAAGTTGTGGCTCAGCGGGCTAAGGCGCCAACCACGTACACCTGAGCTTGCAGGTTCGAATCCAGCCCGGACCCGCCAAACAACAATGGTGGCTGCAACCAAAAAATGGCCAGGCGTTGTGGTGGATGCCTGTAGTCCCAGCTACTTGGGAGGCAGAGGCAAGAGACTCGCTTGAGCCCAGGAATTGGAGGTTG
>CAUYON010073818.1:0-45137 GCA_963573935.1 Arctocebus calabarensis | reverse complement strand
ATCTGCCACTATACATATTTTGAAAATCACTCATTTAGTTTATACTGTTAAGTGCTGGAATAAGTGAAATATCCATTTGTGTTGTGGCAGAGCAAAGAAGGGATTCAGAATAAAGTGGATTGTTTTGGGAGTCTTTTTTTTTTGTTGAGACAGAGCCTCAAACTGTCACCCTGGGTAAAGTGCCATGGCATCACAGCTCATAGCAACCTCCAACTCCTGGGCTCAAGCGAGTCTCCTGCCTTCGCCTCCCAAGTAGCTGGGACTACAGGCAACCACCACAATGCCCAGCTATTTTTTTTTTTTTTTTTTTTGGTTGCAGCCGTCATTGTTATTTGGCAGGCCCAGGCTGGATTCAAACCCAACAGCTCAAGTGTATGTGGCTGGCACCTTAGCTGCTTGAGCCACAGGCGCCGAGCCAAGACTAGATTTTTCAACAGAATGGGTTTCAATATAAAATCTACAATGGGCATCATCTTTTACTCCATCAATACTTTGGTGAACAGAAGATTCTAGGTCTTGGCATGCAGTATTTTAAAATCTTGACGAACTATGTTTTCTGTATCCATTGATTATCTCATAACAGCTCTGAAATTTAAACAGAGTCGGAAATGGACGTCCACTCCAAACATGTCCTGAAATGTAGTTATTCCCTGCAGGCTAACGGGGAGTGCCACCAGGATCCCTCAGTGGGATCACAGCTGCAGAGGGCCACGCAGGGAGAACACTGCTCTTCCGCTCAAGGACCGCTAGATCAGGAATCTTCACAGCAACCAAGAATTAGTCACTACTGTCTCAGCTTTTTAAGGAACATCTCTTAAAACCAGATGATTTTCTCAATGAGCCTTGCTGCATTTGGCCAAAAGGTCAAAGAGTTGAAGAGTAGTCTGCCTCCATTTTCCCCCAGGACACGAATCTCTCATTTTCTAAGCAGAGTTTGCAGCCCTGTTCCTTCACAGGCCCTCAAGTCAAATGATATTGAAGAAAGAATTGGAAAGTGAGGCCTTGACAGGATTCATCTGAGGCTGGCTGGGAAGGCAGTATCTCTCTTCAGCACCTCGGTTCTCAAATGTTATTTATATCAGCATCTCCTGGGGGACTTGTTCATCACAAAGATACATATATATTATTCTTTCAGCAGCTTGAGTTACTGGTTTACTCCGGGTAGGGAGGGAGAGAGAAGAAAAAAGCATTCTCTAACAAGAATGTGTCTTCACTTTGTCATCCCTTGTACTCAAGACTTATTTTAGAGTTTCTCTGGCATCCATATGATGCCAATAGTGAATTTCATTACTGTGACCACAAAATAATTCCAATTCCAAGCTCACCTAGACTTCAAGCAAGTTGGTTGTGGGAAAAAAAAAAAGACTCAACCAGAAGGATTTCTGTGGCTGCACAGATAAGTGAGGATTGGTGAAGCTTGCCTCATCTCCAAAGAGCATGAGGACTGTCTTTTCAGAGGATAAGATTCTAAAGAAGCCCAGAATGGCAGACTCGATCTAATATTCTGGTCCTGTCTCACTTGATTCTTCTTGCTTATATTGTGTATTCATTTTGCAGAGGCTTCTCCCATGCCCTGGTGAACAGAGCAAGTCCCCCCAAGTTACACACTCACAGCTGTAAAGCCTGCCTATGGGACACTGAGCCCCCACACTTTGTAAGCAACTAATCTCTCAACAGGAAAAGCAATCTAAAAGTCATCATTCTAGTCATCATATAAGGTTTTTCAGACTTCTAAGAACCATGGGTTCTTTGAATAATTTGCAAAGTAGAATTTTTGTTAAAAATTATTAGATATTTAATTCTGGAAAGGTATTTCTAAATGCAGCTCTTTTTTATTCTCCTAAATCTTAATCCTGTATGTATACATTTATCCCTCAGGGCAATTAATTATATTCACATTATTAAAAGTGTTTTGTATTTAAAATTTTGATTACAAATTGTTTATCTTACCTTTAGTAAGACTCACACATCTCATCCTTCCTCCACATACTATTTCAAATCCCACATTGATAACCTTCATATTTAATTCTGCCCTGGAATTTATTATTAGAGTTTAAAGATCTTCCTAGTCTCCCTGCCCTCCCTCCATTTGCTTGCTTTCCAGCCCATCCTCTACAGGGTCACTAGTAGACCATTTAAAAATGTAAATCTGTGCATCTAAACTTTCCTGCTTAGAACAATTTAAGGTTTCCCTAAGCCTAAGTCCAGACTCTTTACACAGTCTTCCAGGCCTCCACAATCTGGCCATTGCTGGTTAACCAGCTGCATGATCTGGCCACACTAAACCTGCCATGTCCTTGGTATAACCGAAAAAGAACAAGAGCAAGAGTGTAGTAAAGGATGCTGCTTTTGATAAGGTGTTACGACTTCCTCTCGGGAGAGGTCATGTCTGAGCAGACTTCTGAGTGAAGTGAGAGAGAGAGGGCCAATTGACTATTTGGTAGAAGAGAGAGATCCAGGCAAAGGTAACTTGGAGTCCCCCAGATTTTAGCATGTTTAGTAAGAGCCTAGAAGATGATGAGGTTGGACTTCAGCAAGTGAGGGAGAGCGTGGCAGGAGGTGAAGATAGAGAGGCAGTGGGGGCTAGAACCTACAGAGCTTTATTGACCATGATGATTTTTCCTAAGTTCAAAAAGAAACCATTAGAACAGCAGTTGTCAACCTGTGGGTTGCGACCCATTTGGGGGTCAAACGACCCTTTCACAGGGGTCGCCTAAATACATCCTGCATATCAGATATTTACATTATGATTCATAACAGCAGCAAAATTACAGTTATGAAGTAGCAACAAAAATTTTGGGTTTTGGAGGGGGCGAGCAGGCCTGAAGAGGATTCCTGCAGGAGCTCAGCCCAGGTATTCCATGCATACCGTCCGCTCTCCACCATTAATGCCACTCCCTCCCAAATTTTATGGTTGGAGGTCACCACACCATGAGGAACTGTATTAAAGAAAGTTTTTGAGCCAGAAAGCGATATGAACATATTTGCATTTTTTTAAGGGTCACATCAGCTGGTATGTAGAGAATATATCTGAGTGTGTGTAGAGAGGAGGAATATAATATGGGAAATCAGGTAGTGAACTATTGCAATAGTCCAAAATGTGGTGATGCGTTCTCAAGTGGTAAGTGTGATTGTGGTAAGGGGTGGTAAATTCAAGATACATCTTGAAAGCAGAGCTACTTGATAATGGAATGATTGTTAGTGATAGACTAATGGTAGATTATTAGTAAAAAAAAAAAGCCACGGATGAGTCGAGGTTTCAGGACAAATACTGGAACATATGCTGACATGGGGACACTGAAAGAGGCCAAGAATTGGGGATATAGAAATCAAACATTTGGTTTTGGACAAATTAAGTTTAATATGCCTACAAGACGTCCAAGCAAAGATGTCAGGTAGGAGTGTGGAGCTCAGGTGACAGGTAAGAACTAGAGAGGCGCC
The DNA here is from genome assembly GCA_963573935.1 of Arctocebus calabarensis. Lineage (NCBI taxonomy): Eukaryota > Metazoa > Chordata > Mammalia > Primates > Lorisidae > Arctocebus > Arctocebus calabarensis. Next base: position 41,696 of record CAUYON010073818.1, on the reverse strand, counting down.
TCTGAGCATCCTCAGAATATAAATGTGTTGAAGGTTACAGAGCCAGATGAGATCCTAGTGGGGAGCTGCCAATGGAAAGAAAAGGAAGCAGCACACTCATACTGCACCCTGGGGTGCTCCGACAATTACCAGTTGGGAGGGAAAGATTGTCCCAGGAAAAGGGACTAAAAAGGAGAAGCCAGTAATGGAGGGAAATCAGAGTGGAAAAGGGCAAAGCTATCTATAGAGCTAGGAAGGGGATGGAGGGGGCGAGCAGGCCTGAAGAGGATTCCTGCAGGAGCTCAGCCCAGGTATTCTGTGCATACCTTCCGCTCTCCACCCTTAATGCCACTCCCTCCCAAAGCCTGTGCTTTCTTTCTCATGCCTGCTCCTGATCTTTCTCCCTTCCCTCCATTCTGAGTATCAAGGATACTAAGCCTCAAGGAGAGGAGGTAAACTGGGGACTTGCTGGCCTCCCTGCTTTTGCAGTTTAAGGAGTACACAGCTCAAGCCATTGGAACACATCCTTCTGGACAGAAGCACACCTGGGACCACCTTGACAAGCGCTCAAAATAATCAATTTTCTACAGTCCAATCATTCTTACCCCAATTCATTAAATTGTCATGCCTCTAACATTCTCCCTTCCATATGGCATCACTGTGTCCCTGAGGTGACCTGGAGACATCACAAGATGGTATTAAAGCCTTGGAGCTTGCTGGGAAACTTCTCAATTTGAAAAAAAAGATCTAATGAACACATTTCTATTTCAAATAATTGTGTACACATTTTTTTTTTTTGTTTTTTTGAGAGAGAGAGCCTCAAGCTGTCACCCTGGATAGAGTGCCCTGGCATCACAGCTCACAGCAACCTCCAACTCCTGGGCTCAAGCGAGTCTCCTGCCTCCGCTTCCCAAGTAGCTGGGACTACAGGCGCCCGCCACAAAGCCCGGCCATTTTTTGGTTGCAGCCGTCATTGTTGTTTGGCGGGCCCGGGCTGGATTTGAACCCGCCAGCTCCGGTGTACGTGGCTGGCGCCTTAGCCTGTTGAGCCACAGGCGCCGAGCCGATTGTGTACACTTTAAAAAACCTTTTGTGATATTTTTCTCATTGTAAAACATAAATAGATTTAATTAACCTTAAAAACCAAAAGTAGTGATAAACTAATCTGACTTTACTTTCTCTTCCTATACCTCTGTTTCCTAACTTCTGAAAATAGCCTATATTTATTTCCCTTTCAAGCACAAATGTCCATGTGAATTAAGCCAAAAAAGAACAAAATGGAAAGTTCTAGATCTCTCTTTGAGCCTAAGTCTCTTTTTTTAGGTCTACTGAATGACCTTTTTCACAAGATCCAACCTGATTTCTTTTTGGATATTATCAGGTACATCAGCTATTATTTTACGGCTGCCATGTAGAACAGTACCTAAAATTAGTTATTAAGTAAAATTCTCAAACCTCCCCAAACGTGAGACTATTTTAACATTCCTTATCTGTGGACCAAGAGTCTCTTTTGGGTCCCACTCATGTCTCCCCCTACCCACTTCATATCTCACATTGAAGATCCTTCATAGCTACCAATGCCCCTGACCACACTTCCCCCAACTCAGTTTAGTGTTCCCATCACCTCAGTTGCTGGGAGTCCTCCTTGAGGACTTCATCACTCTCAATCTCCCAACTAGTCACCACTGGATCCAGTTGCTTCTCTCTCTACCCTAGGTGTGGAAGCTCTCCACTTACTACATCAACTCTGCCCTTTACCCTAGGTATGGAAAATCTCTACTCGCTACCTCTCCTCCGCCCTCTACCCTAATTGTGGAAGCTCTCCACCCACTACATCAACTCTGCCCTCTACCCTAGCTGTGGAAGCTCTCCACTCACTACATTGCCCGCTAGGCTGATCTAGGCTGTATTCATGCAGATTATTGCAAATGCCTCCTCATTGGTCTCTCCACTCTCTATGCTTTCCTCCTTCATTCCAATTCTCAAAATGCATTTTTCTTATGCTCACTCTTCTTAGACAGTAAATAGGGAAGATAATTCTCTGGTTACCAAAAGCAACCCTGCCAGTCTGAAATTACATTAACCATAATACAATGGAACTGAATCATGATGTTAGTTGCTAAAAGGAACCAAGAGTTCCAAACTTTGAGCAAAATGGAGATTTCAATTTGATATATCACATATTCTATGGTCAATGAAATTTATTCTTTAAGAATGATGACTTTTTCCACACACTCATCAAGGATTCTCATATGAGGCAAAATTACCAACAACACTTGCTTATGAAAAAGTCAGCTAACAATAATAAGAATTCTTAAAACTTTGTACCTTTAAAAAATATGTTTTAGGGTTCAAGAATTCTTAGCTATGTTACTATTGATCTCTACTATTGATCACACAGATTTATTAAAGATGTTTATGATACATCACTTCTGTTTATTTTCTTCAGAAGAGTCTTATCTTAAGCATACTGACAAAACTTTTATGATTTCCTGGGAATAGAGTGGAAATCTAGTCCTTATTCCTAAATGACCTTACTTCTTTGTTATTACGGATATGATGACTAAACTCTGATAAAATAGTTCTTATATTTATCTTATTATTTATCAGAGCATCATTTATGCATATTGTATGTGAAGGATGCTGTTGTTTTCAAGATCTGCAAAGGAAAACAAAGTATTTTCTCATAAGAAAAAGATTTTTAGCTCCCAAAGTCACTCCCTAATGCCATTTCCATGGAAACAGGACTTTTTTCCTTAACAGAGATGACATTAATAATCAGGTATCTAAAGTCACACAAAAGGAAGAAAGGGGAACAGAAATTACCAGCCAACCTTTCCTATATCAATGGGGAACATGAGAACTGTGACCCCATCCAGGAGAAGACATTCAACAAGTAAATAGTTCATCCTCTTTTCATTTCTAAATACCTCATGCACAACAATAAAAAAGTGTCATCAAAGAAGAGAAGTCTTTGAGTCAAACCACTCAATCAGGCAAGAACCACAGAGCCCCAATTTAATCCCACTGCTCTTCTGCAAAGCCTCTCATATCCATCATTTTACTACCCATGGTCAAGCACAGAGGACATTCTGATCAAGTTCAAAAGAGAAAAATATTTGGACAAAGGCGTATTTTTCTCTCTCCTCTCTGTAGGGCTATATTTACGTAATGACAAATGAACAGATGAAATAAATAGGGGAAGAAATCAAATGGCTAAATTTAGAATGTTTACAAATTTGTGGACTTTCTGAACTATACTTCTAACATTTAAATTATCAATATTTTTATTTTATTAAGTCACATATACCTAGAAAATGCTCTGGTTTCTCTTTGGATCATATAAATCTTTCACCTTTTAAATGATCAATTTTTAAAAAAAAAATTTTCTCCCAGATGTTCACTGTCACGTTAGCAACTTTGAGTCTTGAGGAATAAAATTATTTGCAAACCCAAGGGAAATACTCCATGGAATTTTTAATAGCAGATGATTAAAACAGAATATTTTATTTGTGGTCATAGTTAGCAATCTAGGAAACTATCTTGCTCCAACTAAGGCCTTCTCTACCAACCTCTTTCAAGATCTAAAAGACAAGTAATCCATCAGAGTAGAATAAAAGACAAAGAAAGTGGAACAGTCCTGGAAGCTATCATCACAGGACTATCTACAAACCTGTAAACAAAATCAAGTAAATGAAAAAGTTAACAGAAGTTGGGAATAAAAACCAAACAAGTGAAGGGAAAAAGTTCAATTGACTAAAACCTTCCTGCTGAAAAATAGCAAGCAAAAGTTATCCTTAAACACAATTTTCTGCAGAATGCCTGCTCAGTAAACATGCTATTAATTTGGCATTTCCTTAAAAGGGTAATTTTGGAAGGAACTTTATAGGAAAATTACAGTAAGTCACAATGTGGTCTAAAACAGTGGTAACATGAAATTTGTCCTCACCTGGGAAAAGCCACTGGCTCAACGTCCTCTTGGCTGAAGGCACAACAGTCTCAATCAGCCCTCAGCCCCACAGAAAGTGCACATTGCAGAATTTACCTCCTAAATCCACAATGCCAGTTTATTAACTTCTGTTGGGAAATAATGCACACAGGGACTTACATCTTCAATGCACATGGGAAGCGATATTTTACCCCAGCACTATCGCATTCTCCTCCTTGAGAAGCCAAATAAAAAGAGTAAGTGTGGAAGAATATGGAGATTTGGATGCAGCAAATGTGAGAGTTCACATCAGGCTCACATAACTGGCTTCCCAGCACAGCGAGTCTACCTGGTCTCTGCCAGTGGAACCCAACAATTTGAAGGCCTCCATTGGCCAAGGTTCTCTCTTTCTCAGAGAGAGTGTTCAGATAGAAGCCATCAGCTTTTCCCCTGGGGTTTCATCAGGTTCCCACAGGTTTCTCCATGTTCCCATGGTTAACCAACCTTAATAATGCTGTAAACACATTAATTCATTAGATGTATTTGAAGAAGAATAATCTACCCGATTGTTTGCACGTAGTTGCTAACAGCAAAGAGAGTTACAAATTACATTACTTCTAAATTAAACAGGATGAAGAAGAGGAAGAAGATGAGGATTAAAATTCATTTAGCTGAAATTTTTTGTATGACTTCTTGAATAAAACTTCGGAACCAAAAAAAAAAATCATTAGATGTATTGATATTTTTAATCACATGAAAGTTGATTCTGGCTGAGAGGGGAGCCATTTTATAACTTAACGGTGACTTTAAACAATTCTCTATTATGATTCATTTTGAAGTCTAATTTGGGGAAGAATAATCTTTTCCCTGAAATTATCAGGGTAATCTCATGTCATTCTTTTTGAAGTTCTTAGGTGTTAGGCCATCTGACCATAGCTCTCAAGAAGTAACAATAATCTCATTGTTCTAATTATTTCTCTTTGTCCAAATTAATTATGACCCAGAGAAGATAAAAAAAATTGTTTAAAAGATCAGAAGAAAAAAAAAGATTTCTATTTATATTCAAAGCGTTAAGAAAAAATATAGTGAATTGTAGAGAATTGGCAACTTTTTACTTTACTAAGTGAAGTTATTTAAAAGAAGTAGTACCATCTAATAATAAAAAATAAAGATATCAAAAAAAGAAAAAAGGACAATCTCAGGATAAAGAAGCATCTTTTTTTTTTTTTTTTTTTTTAAGACAGAGCCTCAAGCTGTCACCCTGGATAGAGTGCTGTGGCATCACATCTCACAGCAACCTCCAATTCCTGGGCTAGAGCGAGTCTCCTGCCTCCACCTCCCAAGTACATGGGACTACAGGCGCCTGCCACAACGCCCGGCCATTTTTTGGTTGCAGCTGTCATTGTTGTTTGGTGGGCCCAGGGTTGGATTTGAACCCACCAGCTCAGGTGTACGTGGCTGGCACCTTAGCCTGTTGAGTCACAGGTGCCGAGCCAAGAAGCATCCTTTATAGAATACTTAGTTTTCTCACTTTTCCTTGTATCATGAGCTCTTCCTTTTATTGCGGGATGGAATAGGCTGATGGAATTCTACTTGGGAAATGTTCTAGATGGCTTCAACACCCCGGTAGTCTTATCCCAGACCTTGGGTCAGGATGTTTTCAAGAAATAAAGGCATCTGTTTTATGCTCAAATGTCTCTTACCAAAGAGATCTCAAAGATCTTCCTTCATTTAAGAAATAAATGTGACAATCTATAAAAACTCTTTGACTAGGGAGAAATTTACAAAAACAATACAGTCTATTTCCAATAAAATTCCTACTACCTTGCTTCCTTGGAAGCAACTTGCTGAGCTTCTAGGAAGAACGATCCTCACTCTTACAGCTTGACCCACTATAATCCAGCCTCTGCCCTCTCATGCCACAGAAATAACTCTCTTCAGGGTTATTATCAACCTTCTCATTGCTAAACTGGCTATGTCTCAGTTCTTCTACAATTAAGCTCTATGCTGACTATTTCCTTTTTCTTAAAATTTTCTTGGCTTCAGAGACATGATTATCTCCTGGGCCTCTGCAAATTTTTTTCAAACACTCCTGAATCTCGTTAATGGTTTTACATTCACTTCTTAAATCAAAGATGGAAAGGAAGATTCAATTTGCTTATTGACAATGATCAAATGCAGTGGTTTTTACTAACACTGTGCCTAGAAACTTCTAAAGGGAAGAGTGTTACAACCAATGAGCAGTGTTTTCCACGAGCAGAAAGAAGCTATATGGAAAATGCAAGCCACTTTTGTTCTCTATGTCTTATTTTAAATATTGATGTTCTCCAGAGCTTTATCCTCCCCCCTTCTCATCTCTGGGTCACCTTATCCTGCCTATAGTTTCAACTTCCTCCTACAATGTGACCTCCATATCTCTATCTCTAAACCAGAAGTCTAAGTTAAACTACCTCTGATACCCCCACAGGTGTCCCAGTTTTGACCTGTCTATATCTGTCATCACCTTTCCCAAAACCTGCTGCTCCTCCAGAATTTCATCTTGTGGAAAATGGCACCTCAGTTCACTGCTCATCAAGCCTAACTTGGCAATCACCTGTGATTCATTGATTCTCTCACACCTCATGCTAATCATCCTCAAGATCATATCACCTGTACAGCAAAGGTCCTTTCCTCTTTCCTTCTTCACCACCTTGGTTCAGTTCCTTATAATTTTCCCTGAATCTTTGTGATAGCTCTCTAACTGATCTCTAATTCATCCTTTGCAAATAGGAATGCTCTGCTTCAAAATCCATCAAGGCCTTCCCCACACTTTTAAAAAAATATTTTTACAACTACTTTTTTGTTTGTTTATTTTTTGAAACAGAGTCTCACCCTGTCACCCTGGGTAGAGTGCCATGGTGTCATAGCTCACAGCAACCTCAAACTCTTGTGCTTAAGCAATCCTCTTGCCTCAGCCTCCTGAGTAGCTGGGACTACAGGCATACACCACCACGCCCAGCTAGTTTTTATATTTTTTTAGTAGAGACAGGGTCTCACTCTTGCTCATGCTGGTCTTGAACTCCCAAGCTCAAGCAATCCATCCATCTTGACCTCCCACAATGCTAGGATTATAGGTGTGAGCTACTGCACCCTGCCTTTTTTACAACTTCACTAAGGTATATCATTGACATACAATAAACTAAAGTGATTTAACATAAGTATACATGCACAATGCCATCCCCACAGCCAAAACAGTGAACACACCCACTATGCCTCAGAATGTCCATGTGTCTCTTTCTCACCCCTTCTATACAACCGAAAGTTGGACTGCATGGGTTAAAATCCTCATTCCAAAACGCCAGAGCTAATTTTGGGCAAGTCACTTTAGCTCTCTAATGTCGCAGCTTCCTCATTAAAGTAAAAAGTAGATAATAATATTACCTGCTTCATACCATTGTAGTGAGGATAAAATAGCTGAAATTCCAAGATGCTCAGAGCAGCCTCCAAAGGGCATCCTACTTCACTACATTAAAAGGCAAAGCCCACAGGAAGGCTACAAGCAAAGGTGCTATAAGATCCAGCCACATGGTCCCCTTACTGCCTTTTATACTTGCCACACAATTTCCTACCACAGGGCCTTTACACCTGCTCTTTCCTCTGTTCAAAACCTTCCCCAAACTTGCCTGGCTTATCCCATACTAACATTGTATCTATGTTCAAAATGTCAGGTCTTTCTCAGCATCCTGCATGAAGTGTTTCTCCCTTTCCCAGACCTCTTGGGTCACTCTGCTACTTCTGTTTTCCAAAGAGCTCATCATCATCCAACTTACTATATATTCACCTTTGTATTTATCTTTTTTCTCCTTTCACTTAAATATAAGCTTCATGCGAACTTCATCTATTTGATTTACTGGTGTTTCCGTAGCACAGAGGCATATACTAGGTTCTAAAAATGTTTTTTGAAGTACTGGTGCTTGCCACATACTACAAAACTAACAGATGGCAGCTTTTGTCACCAGTACGATGGTCATCGCCATCATCGTCATCATCATTCCCTGCCCTAGCACCACAATACCTAGGAAATCTCCAACTCTAAAAGAAAATCATGAAACAATTCCTTCTTAAATCAGGCCTCCCACAACTGCATTCTGACAGCAATGCCGTTATCTTGACTTACATTTCTCTTTGCATTCTTGTCCTTTCCTGACCTTGATTTCTGGAATTAGTTGCTCCCCATAATGTCTGATTTCTCAGCTTCCTAAATCTGGGCTCACCACTGAATAAATGTAACCATAGACCTTCTGTTTGGATCTCGGCCCACTTGACCTCCAAGAACCTACTGAAATTAACCCCAGAGTTGCTGGTCTGCAAAATAAAATCCCACCTCCTATCTCTAGCCTATATCTTGCCTGATCAGGACTTCCCTATAACTAACAGCTCATGCTCTAATAGGACCATGTAAACTTAAGTGATTTTACGCATGTTTACTTGACAATATATAATTCATATTGACACTTCCACATCTTAGGAAAAGTTTCCACCTTCCGATAAAACTTTAAAATCTACTCATAGTTTTCGAGAAAAGCTACAATTCTGTCATCTGTAACATGGATTTATTTGCCTATGTGGCAATTGCTATGCTAATCCTGTCCACACAAATACTAGCTAGTAGGCCAAATAGTGACCTAGTTTCACAAAAGTATGTATAATCACTTTTCAATAGGGACTCATCAATACACATATTGTATGCCTTTCTCACCATGGGTACTCAATAGGTTTTCAATAAAGATGTATTAAATAGAGTTTGCCCATGTTGCAGAATCTGTGTGATAAAGCTCCAGTGCATAACCACAAGACATGTTAAATCCTGCCCCATTCACAATGCCTGAGTACTTTGCATACCATTTATTTACTACAGTAAAATATTCAAATTCAGAGTCTCTGAAATACAATATGCTATAATAATGTTCAACACTTTCATGATGAACAAAGACTTTGGGGGCCAGCCCAAGCCAATGTAATGTTTGCTCTAAATCTCCCCATGTATCATGCCTATGGCTATTTGGAAAGTTTCAGACATTGCTCCTACATATGAGTGGACACAAAAGGTTCAGTGTCTTTCTTCACCTCTTTCAATCCACTCTTTGTGTTATTGTTCATTTGTGATTCAATAGCTATATGTCCAAGTGGCCTCTCCACACATGCATAGAGTAGAAAACACACATACATACACACACATACACACACACACACACAAACAACCACTACCAGTGCTCCTCAGATCTCACTTGTCCTTTATAAAGAAGGTGCCCTTAGTGAGTATACCCCTAATCTCTCAATGAGTCTTCAATTCACAGCTGCGTAGCCTTGACTCAGGATGTTCTACTGAGACAGCTCTCACCAAGATCTCTGGTGGTCTCTGTTTTGGCAAATCCAATATTTCCTGGTCCTTTCATGAATTAATATCTCCACAACCTTTGGAAATTGTGTTTATAGTAAAATACATGTTACATAAAATGTACAGGTCTCACCATTTTGAGCATACAGTTCTGTGGTGTTAAGTACACTTACATTGTCATGGCACCATCACCACCACCCATCTCAGCTTCCTCCTTCCCAGATGAAACTCTGTGCCCATTAAATGATAACCCCTTCCTGTCCTCCCTGGCCCCTAAGCAACCACTATTCTATATTATTTCTCTAAATGTTATGACTTGGGGTACCTCAAATAAGTGGAATCACACAGTATCTGTTCTTTCCTGACTGGCTTATTTTATTCTGCATACTGTCCTCCAGGTCCATTCACGTGGTAGACTGCATCGGAAGTTCCTTACTTGTTAAAGGCTGAATGATATACCATGGAATGAAAGTACCACATTTGGTTTATCCATTCATCAGTGTACACTTGGACTGCTTCCTCCTTTGGCTTGGGTGTGCTACTTTTTGAAATTTTTATCCTTCTTTCTATAATTACTGAATGTCAACTATACATCAAATATTCTACTAGCACTAAGGGTACCTCAGTGTATGAAGAAAGAACTCTGATATAATGTAGTTCACATTCTGGTAGGGGAGTAGAAAAGGCGCAATATTTAAGTACATCATTGGCATCACAGATGATGGTAAGTGTTGTGTATAAATCAAAGTAGGGTTGAGGTATTAAGAGTAAAGAAAGAGTATGGAAATTTTTAACAGATTGATCAAGACAGAATGTGAAAGGGTGGCCTTTGAGCAAGGACATGAAGGAGGCAAGGTGGTCATCATTTCAACAGCTTCACATGCCACCTATAAAATGATGACCACTGTCCAATCTGTGTCTCCAGTACTAATGCTACTGTACAAATCCACTAGAATAGACAACAGTTTCATCTAAAGCAAGACTCTTAAAATCTACTCTTTCCCCCGAATTCCTGATTTTCATTAATGTGCTGGCATCTACTCAGCCATGCAGTTGTAGTAGGAAGCCTCTGAGAGAGCCCCCACGAATTTTTATCTCTTAGCATTTGCGCCATCATGTAATCCCCACCCCAAGTATAAGGTGCACTTATGGACTTCCTCTAACACAGAGAATACAACAGAAGTGATGGGATGTCATTTTGAAGATCAAGTTTTTAAAAGATTGTCATTTTCAACTTGTGTGCCCTTTCCCCCATCTCTTGGATAGCTTCCATGGGGAAGAGGTAGTTGCCATCTTATGAAGCAGCTCCATGGCAAGGGCCCTGTTACAAGGGACCCATACCAACCTGGGAAGCAGATTCTTCAGACTCAAGCTAACTTTTGAGATGACTGGAGCCCCAGCCACCAGCTTGGCTACAACCTCTCAAGAAACCTTGAGCCAGAGACCCCCCCTCCCACCCAGTTTAACCACTCCTGGATCCATGACCCACATATGTATAAAAGGATAAAGTTTGGGGGCAATTTCTAATGTAGCAATAGAATATTAATTCTTAAGAAGAGACCTTTTGGCCATTCTGCAGATGTTTAGACTTCCCAAGTTTGATATCACAAGACCTCTAAAGTACCTGGCACAGAGTGCATGATCAATAAATATTTGTCAATTATTCTCTCTCTTTTACATCACCAGCAAACATTAAGGACTGTCAATCTGTCCTTCCACATAATTGAAAACTTTTCTGCATCTCTATCACCCTTTCTCATTTCACACTTGTGCTATGTTAACAATACCACCTCACTGGTCGCCTTTCTTGCTCTCTAGCTATTGGGCCTAAAATCCTTCTTTTATAATGCAACTACACTCATCTATGTGGAAAATATCGCTGTTCCATTTAAAACATTTTAGGGGTGTCACTTTGCCTAAAACAAACTGCAGTCTGTTTGGCGTTGTGTTCAAACTTATCCTCTCCGACTCTTTGTCTCACACTTTTGGCTTCAGTGATATTAATCTATGTTGTTTTCATTTTACAAACTATCAGCTCATGCTTCCTTTTTTGTTCATCCTGTGCTCTTACTTGAAAACTTTTTCTACCTTTCTCTACCTGGCTAAGTTGTACTTTTCCTCCAAGATTCAGATCAAGAATCAGCCCTTGTATTTAGTCTACTTGCCTTTTTCTGTACTTGCTAGGAGCCTGAGGATGCTTGCATTCTAGAATTTACCACTGTATAATTATGGTATAGCTCAGGTATAGGATGGGATAGAGAGTTTTTCCTTTTAACTGTTTATTTTAAATAAATTAATTTTTCTTGATGCTGCAAAGGCATCATCTTAGTTAGATGTTGAAATGTTGATTGAGTAGCAAGCCATTTTCTTGGGACTAGAAAGTGCTCATATGTAAACCTTGGGCACGATGAAGAAAGTGGAACAAATTGCCAATGAGCCCAAAGGAATTCTGAGGAGGAAGAAAGTAACACTTCAATGTGTCTCCAAATTTTAAGTTAAGGTCTCCAGTTAGGATAGTCCAAAGGAGGCCCTCCCGAGGCCCAGTGACAGGGAAGGACAGTAATTCCTAAGAAACAGAATCAATAGTAGCAGGAGTGAGGCCAGTGGCCCGCACTGAATACCTATGCTGGCAGTGGTCCTCTGTGTCCGTGACACTAGGTGCTTTCTCTCAATGTTGCTGCCCTGCATGATGATTGTTCCGCAGGGAACCATGGCTGAAAATGACAGTGACCATGGCCTGAGCACTGGACATTGGGACCAACACGCAGAGCATGCATGTCCACAGAGCCACTCAGCACTGGAAGCACAGTGTGTTTAGTCTTCCCACACAGCTCTCTCCTGTCCTTCCCTGCCTCAGCTCGTAATAATGCCTCCTAAGATAAGCCAAAAAAGAAACTCAGAGAAAATGTCATTGATTTGGCCTAAATCTCCTTCTTAATAAATGTCCAAGCAAATTTTACAGCCTGACCAATATATATGCTGGAAACACTAATAAACCACCTCCAATAATAAAATACAATATATTTAGCATGCACTCTATCAAGCTCAGTTTTCATATGAAGCAGCCTAATTAAGGCTAAGGTAAGGATTTTGAAGATAAATAAATCTGAATTTCAGACCCAACTCAATCTCTTACAAGCTGCATGACAGTAGGCAAATTATTTAGTTCCCCAATGGCTTATTTTTGCAAAAGCAAAATGGGATTAACAGCAGTCCTTACCACACTGGGCTGCTGTGGAGAATACATGGGACAATACACCGAAGTGTCTAGCAATCAATAAAAGCACCTTGTAAAATGGTCAGCTGAGAAAGAAAAACACTTAAAACCTTTTTTATACAAGGTCAGACAACCATCCCACAACTTGCATCCTGTTTGTCCTCAGCAAAACAAACATCTAGGAAAAACACTGGAAGCAAAAGCAACTTGAAATTGATCATATGGGTTCTTCTGCAGGTTATAAAAATAGCATAATTTAATCAGAAACCCCTGGCTTCCAAGAGGCCTGAATGAATATGAAGAGGAAATAGATTTTGTCAATCAAGACCTTCTTACAGGCCTTCAACATTGGATATAGGATCATGATTAAATTAACCAGAGGTCATAGGGATCACAGGAAGAGATAAGCCATTTTTCTAGCTTTGTGTGATGACTGTGACTTTAAATGGTAATCTTTATTTGTCATTTCTAATAAGCCAAATCGAATCAGAAGTTTGAGCACCCTTTGAACCAACTCCTAAAAGTTAAGTTTCGTTGGTTTCAAAAACCTGGATTCTAGAAAACTATTGGAGCAAAACACGATTGGATGGAATGAAACATGACAGAATTTTAAAATTGCAGACTCAAAATATTTAGCTCCCTACATCGGGCCTGTGGGTACTCACCAAATGGTGTTAGTTTTACATGAAAATTTTCAAATGTGCCTCATTTCTTAAGAAAAATAATACATATAAATTTCCAAAGCAGAGACATGAGGCGATAACTATTTGTATTAGAAAAGATTCTTGATTTAAGGAAAATACTCATGGAAGGATTTCTTTCAACAGCAAGTTTCCCTAGAATGTAAAGAAACACTATTTGGAGAAACTGAATCTGTATTCTATTAATGATATGAAGGGATAGCTGTATCAGGGGATTCAAGGCATTAACAAAAATAACAAAAATCTTAGTATCATAAAATAAAAAACACAATAAGAGGCCTTGAAGGTAAGGCAGGCTAGAGCCTTTGTTGTTCAAGAGTTAAGAGTAATATTTCTGAATGTATATGAAGCACATTTTGCCCTGTGATTGCACCAATGTACACAATTGTGATTTAATTAAAAAAAAAAAAAGTGTAACCATGACCCTGTGCCCTCCCTTTTTAAGGCTTGCTCTTTGGAGCCCGCTCCAACCAAGTTCTTAGCATTGCCTTGATGAGCTCTGCTCTGAGTGTTGGCGTGTCATTTTTTTCTCTGGTGATCGTCACACTGTTGGAATTGTCATCTTTTTGGAAATAAGACATTCACTTTGCTGTTTCAGGATGTCAGACTCATTGCTTTCTAACACCCCCAGGAGATGTTGGAAACTCCTTTTCATGGGTGGGGGAGTTCCCCAAGTATTAAGAATATGTTGGTGCACTTCTGCAGCCTTAAGAGTATCACTTGCCTGTTTTTCTACTCATCCCTCAACATTCTCTGGGAGCTGCCCATCATGGTGGTCAGCAGTGGGCAAAAGTTTAGATTCAAAAGCTCCTCTTCAGCTCTAAGGGATCTGTGCGAATGAATGCAGCTGGGTCCTTTGGGCTGCAAGCCTTGACATTCCAGATCAATGCTGGAATTTGCCTTCGCATGGTTGGGTTGGTGGGAGCCTGTAACTGAAGTTCCATTGTGAAGCAGGAGTCCAGTATTACTAGCTTATAAGCACAGTGTGTGATGGCAGCTGTACGGTCCCAAAGCCGGGGAGGAGGGTAGAGGTGGAAGCCTGTCTGCTGAAAGTTAACGATCTAAGACAGCCTGACATAAAGTAAAGCTTTGAGTGAAATTCCATGGTGTTGCAGACAGTTAATTCTTTATTAGGTTTTCCTAAGACTGAGAAAAAGGGCATTTTATCTCTTCTAAGATTAGCATTAGCATGTCATTGCATTTTATAGATACATTGATCTCCATTTGGACAGTCTGGGACAGGTAATAGAAGTATGTGCTTTGTGGTGTGGCGAAGACAACCATAACATTTTGTCGATCTGTTGTTTTTGTTTTGGTGGACCATCTTGATTTAGGCAAATAAGAGCCAGATGGACTGTTGGTGCTTAGTCCTCCGTAACTGATGATGGTGAGTTTCTGTCTGTCTGTTTCTGTGTGCGCTTGACAATTTCATATTCCTGTGAAGTCAGAGATTGTGCTAGATTGACTTGTCTAAGAGATCCTCATAGTGAGGTTTTTTGGATAGGGGGAAAGTCAAAAGTGCCGGGCTTTGCTAGTTTCGTGCTACAGCAGGTGTCTAGGCACAGATTCATTTCTCAGAGTCTGGCGCCAGGAATGTGACAGAGCTGCCTGAAGAGCCCAGGCAGAGAAGGCGATGAGCTCAGCTGGCTCATGGGGGCGTTTGGTGGGCTGCCCAGTCCAGCAGGGTGGACTTTGCTCATCTCCACACAGAAATCAGGGTGCAGAGTTGGCAGATCTTCCAATTTTTCAACCAAGTCTGGAAATCTGTACTCTTATGAGAAACGCAGGAAATAAATCTAAATTAAAAAATACTATGCAGGCTTAGCACATATATGTGTATAGCATAGCACAACACACCTGTCAGCTACATTTACCTCTTGGAACCTCAGGTTATGCAGATGGCACATGGAGATTATTCATTCTTTCTCTAGTCAGGACTTCTCTCCTGAGCTCCAGATGTCTCTATCTGACCGTCTACATGACGTCTCCACCTGGACGTCACCCAGGTGTCACCCGGGTGTCACATCCCTGGTCTAACACTGTACTTCCCGTCTTTGCCCTGAGTCCCTTCCCCCCACAGCCTTCCCTGTTTCTGATGGCAGCTTTATCCTTCTAGAGCCATCCTTGATTCCTTTCTTTCTGTGCCTTCTGAAGCCATCAACAAATCTTGTGGCTCTATCTTCCAAATATACCTGGACCAGTGCAGTAGCCTCCTCCCTTGCCTCTTCCCGGCCTTTCTCCCACCACAACCAGAGTAGTTCTGCTAAGGTAAATTCCACCATGTCCCTTTTCTGCTCAGAATGCCCCAGTGGCTCTCATCTCATTCCGAGTAAAAGCCAACATCCTTAAAATGGATCTGAGTGCCCTAAATAACTTGGCACTCCTATTATCTTGATGGCTCGTTCTCTGTCTACTTGCCCTAATCTGTCTCATGGGCCTCTTGTGGTCCCTGGGGCACTCCAGGCACACTCCTGCCCCAGGGCCCTTGCACCTGCTGGGCCCGCTTCTTGGACCTCCTTCCTTTTTGTGCCACCACCTCCTCAGGCCTCTGTGACGGTGGTCGTTGATCAGAGGAGGTTCCTGGCCATCCTATCTGACATTGTGACCACCCCAGCCCACTCTCACTGACATCATTTATCTCCCTTCCTGTCTTTCTTTCTGGCACTTGTGACTGTCTAGCATCCTATGCATTTTAGTTTTTGTCTGTTTGCATTTTATTTACATATCCTGTTGACTGTCTTTTTTTTTTTCCCCACTAAACTGTCAGTTCCACAAGACCAGGAATTTCTGTCTGGTACATAGAGAGAACTTATTTTTAAAAGAGTGAATAAAGCGTGTAGATGCAAGAAGGTTTTGTGCAAAATCATTACAAACCCATGGATTTATATAAAATTAATGTGTTTGAGTTTACCGTGATTGTTATTCTTTTTGATTTAGGTAAGTTTCTTAACCTCTTTGTCCCTTGGAATCCTTCCTCTGAAACAGGAATAACTACTGTACCCAACCTCTTAGGGCCATTATCAGGGTAAATGCATTAATGCATGAAAAGCACTTAGGGCAAGCGTCTGGCAAACAGAAAATACAATCTAGAGGTTTTCTGTTATTGTTATTACTACTGTTGCTATTTAGTCATGTGAAAATGAAATTGTTACCAATAGGGCTAAAATCTGCTGTGATCAGCACCCCCCCCACTTCTCCCTTTACTTTCTCCCCAGATGTGACTGCAGCTATTACACTTTTTTTCTTTATTTTCAGACCTTTTCTATGCATTTACATATAAACATTTGTACCTGTAGAAAAAATAGCCCTCAAAAAAATAAATGCTATCCTTCATGTAATTTTTTTGCAGCTTGCTTATTTCCCCTCTCAGTGATACATCTTGAACATGGTTCCACTCTCATCACAGATGCCAATTTTATTCTTTGCTACTGCAAATGGTGTTCTGGAATGTAGAACTGTTCCAGATCCCCTCTGTTCCCCACTGTGCACATTAAGGCTGTTTCTGAATATTCTACGGACAATGCTTGCTTCATATACTGGTATCCTTTTGTGGGTGCTTAGCCCTTCTCCCGGGTGCATATTAAGGCATGAGATTGCTGGGCCCAACGGCTTATGCATTTGTCCTTTTAATAAATTATTGTGCATTGTCCTCTAAAATGGTGTTGCCAGTTACTGTTCCGTAAGCAAGATGTGAAAAGCCTTTACTTGCTTTTTTTAATTGTAATTTTTATTTTGAGAAATAAAAAAATGGGAAAAGTACAAAGAGTAATGTAACAAACATCAGTGTACTCAGCACCTAGAAATGTCAGCTGTTAACATTTTGTCACATTTGCAGCAAGTCTTTTCTTATTTTTAAAAAAGTACCCAAACGTTACAGAAAACATTGAAATTCTGTTTTCACCATTCTCAATTCCATCTTCCTTCCCCGAGGCAACCACAATTATGAATTTAATGTTTTTATATATATATATTTTCTGTTAGTATATGTAGGTTATTTACTATCTTTATTTATTTATTTATTATATCTTAGCTGTGTACTTTAGTGCAATCAAGGGGTACAATGTGCTGGTTTCATATACATTCTGAAACATTTTCATCAAACTGTTTAACATACCCTTCATGGCATCTTCTTAGTTATTATATGAAGACATTAGTATTCTGCATTTAATAAGGTTCACCTGTACCCTTCCAAGATGAACCATAGGTGTGGTCCCACCAATTACCCTTCCTCCACCCATCCTCCCCATCCCCTGTCCCTTTCCCCATATTCTTGTGCTATAAGTGGGTTATAGCCTTCATATGAAAGCTATAAATTAGTTTCATAGTAGGCTGAGTACATTGGATACTTTTCTTCCATTCTTGAGATACTTTCCTAAGAAGAATATGTTCCAGCTCCATCCATGTAAACATGAAAGAGATAAAGTCTCCATCTTTCCTTAGGGCTGCATAATATTCCATGGTATACATGTACCACAATTTATTCAGCCATTTGTGGGTCGATGGGCACTTGGACTTCTTCCATGACTTAGCAATTATGAATTGGGCTGCAATAAACATTCTGGTACAGATGTCTTTGTTATACTGTGATTTTTGGTCTTCTGGGTATATACCTAGTAAAGGAATTATAGGATCGAATGGAAGGTCTATTTTTAGATCTCTAAGTATTCTCCAAAAGGAACGTATTAGTGTGCATTCCCACCACCAGTGTAGAAGTGTTCCCTTTTCTCCACATCCACGCCAACATCTCTAGTTTTGGGATTTTGTCATGTGGACTATCTTACTGGAGTTAGGTGATATCTCAAAGTAGTTTTGATTTGCATTTCTCTGATGATTAAGGATGGTGAGCATTTTTTCATGTGTCTGTAGGCCGTGCGCCTGTCTTCTTTAGAGAAGTTTCTCTTCAAGTCCTTTGCCCACCCTAAGATGGGATCACTTGTTCTTTTCTTGCTAATATGTTTGAATTCTCTGTGGATTCTGGTTATTAAACCTTTGTCGGAAGCATAACCTGTGAATATTTTCTCACATTCTGAGAGCTGTCTGCTTGCTATACTTACTGTGTTCTTGCCTGTGGAGAAGCTTTTTAGTCTGATCAGGTCTCAGTAGTGTATTTTTGATACTGCTTCAATGGCCAGGGGGTCTTCCTCATAAAATATTCACCCAGCCCGTTTCCTTCAAGAGTTTTCCCTGCACTTTCTTCTAGTATTTTTATAGTTTCATGTCCTAAGTTTACGTCTTTAATCTAGTGAGAGTCTATCTTAGTTAATGGTGAAAGGTCTGGGTCCAGTTTCAGTTTTCTACTGGTCTCCAACCAGTTCACCCAGTACCATTTGTTAAATAGGGAGTTTTTTCCCCACTGAATGTTTTTAATTGGCTTGTCAAAGATCAAGTAATGTTAAGTAGCTGGATTCATCTCTTGGTTCTCTATTCTGTTCCATACATCTACTTCTCTGTTTTTGTGCCAGTACCATGCTGTTTTGATCACTATCGATTTATAGTACAGTCTCAGGTCTGGTAGCATGATTTCTCCTGCTTTGTTTTTATTTCTGAGTAATGTCTTGGCTATTTGAGGTTTTTTTTTCTGATTCCATGTAAAATGAAGTATTATTTTTTTGAGATCTTTAAAATATGACAATGGAGCTTTAATAGGAATTGCATTAAAATTATATATTGCTTTGGGTAGTATGAACATTTTAACAATGTTGATTCTTCCCGGCCATGAGCATGGTATGTTTTTCCATTTGTTAACATCTTCAGCTATTTCTTTTCTTAAATTTTCAGAGTTCTCTTTATAGAGATCTTTCACGTCCTTTGTTAGGTAAATTCCCAAATATTTCATCTTCTTTGACACTACTGTGAAAGGAATAGACTCCTTGACTGTTTTTTTGGCTTGGTTATTATTGGTATATATAAAGGATACAGATTTATGGGTGTTGATTTTGTAGCCTGAGACATTGCCGTATTCCTTAATCACTTCTAAAAGTTTTGTAGTAGAATCCCTGGTGTTTTCCAGATATACAATATTATCATCTGCGAAGAGTGAAAGTTTGATCTCTTCTGACCCTATGTGGATACCCTTGATCACCCTTTCTTCCCTAATTGCAATGGCTAAAACTTCCATTACAATGTTGAAGAGCAACGGAGACAATGGGCAAACTTGCCTAGTTCCTGATCTAAGTGGAAATGATTTCAATTTAATTCCATTCAATACAATATTGGCTGTGGGTTTGCTGTAGATGGCCTCTATTTAAGAAATGTTCCTTCTATACCAATTTTCTTAAGTATTCTGATCATGAAGGGATGCTGGATATTATCAAAAGCTTTTCCTGCATCAATTGAGAGAATCATATGATCTTTATTTTTTAATTTGTTTATGTGCTGAATTACATTTATAGATTTATGTATATTGAACCAGCCTTGAGATCCTGGGATAAAGCCCACTTGTTCATGATGTATAATTTGTTTGATGTGTTGTTGGATTCTGTTTGTTAGGATCTTGTTAAATATTTTTGCGTCAATATTCATTAGTGATATTGGTCTATAATTTTCTTTTCTTGTTGAGTCTTTCCCTGGTTTAGGAATCAAGGTGATGTTTGCTTCATAGAATGTGTTGAGTAGTATTCCTTCTTTTTCTGTATTTTGGAAAAGGTTGAGTAATATAGGTACTAGTTCTGATGTAAAGTTTTGGTAGAATTCTGATGTGAAGCCTTCTGGTCCTGGGCTTTTCTTTTTAGGGAGATTTTGTATAGTTGATGCTATTTCAGAACTTGATATAGGACTGTTCAACATTTCCACTTCATTCTGGCTAAGTCTTGGTAGGTGGCGTGCTTCCAAGTATTGGTCAATTTCTTTGAGATTTTCATATTTCTGAGAGTAAAGTTTCTTATAATATTCATTAAGGATTTTTTGAATTTCTGAGGGGTCTTTCCCATTTCTGATTGCTGAGATTAGAGATTTTACTCTTTTTTTCCTGATTAGGTTAGCCAAAGGTTTACCTATTTTATTGACCTTTTCAAAAAACCAACGTTTTGATTTATTGATTTGTTGTATAATTCTTTTGTTTTCAATTTCATTCTATTCTCCTCTAATTTTAGTTATTTCTTTTCCTCTGCTGGATTTGGGGTTGGAATGTTCTTCTTTTTCCAGTTACTTGCGATGTCCCATTAAGTTGTTAACTTCTTCTCTTTCCGTTTTCTTGAGGAAGGCTTGCAGTGCAATAAATTTCCCTCTTAGGACTGCCTTTGCAGTGTCCCAGAGGTTCTGGTAATTCATGTCTTCATTGGGGTTTTGTTCCAAAAATTTGTTAATTTCCTCCCTCATCTATGACCCATCTATCCTTCCCCATCTATCCCATAAGGTTATTCAGCTTTCATGTTTTTGTATGAGTTTGTAGATTCCTGTTATTATTGAGTTCAACTTTTATTCCATGATGGTCTGAGAATGCAAGGAATAATTTCTATTCCTTTAAATTTGCTGAGGTTAGACTTGTGACCTAAGATGTGGTCAATTTTGGAGTATGTTCTGTGGGCTGATGGAAAGAATGTATATTCAGTTTTATTGGGATGAAATGTTTTGTAGATGTCTGTTAAATCCAGATGGTGAATGGTTAAGTTTAAATCTAAAATTTCTTTGCTTAGCTTCTTTTTGGAGGATCTATCCAACACTGCTAAAGGGGTTTTAAAATCTCCAACTACTATAAAGCTGGAGGAAATAAAGTTGCTCATGTCTGTTAGAGTTTCTCTTACAAATTGAGGCACATTCTGGTTTGGTGCATAAATATTAATAATTGAAATCTCATCATATTGAGTATTACCTTTAACAAATATGAAGTGTCCATCCTATCCTTCCTTACTTTCGTTAGTTTAAAGCCTACTGTATCTGTGAATAAGATTGCAACACCTGCTTTTTCTGCTTTGCATTTGCCTGGAATATAGATGACCATCCTTTCACCTTGAGTCTGATAAATATAGACTATATAAATATATATATTTATAGTAATATAAATATATAGTCTATATTTATCAGACTCAAGGTGAAAGGATGTAAAAGGTGAAAGGTGTAAGGTTCTTGTATGCAGCAGATATCTGGCCTGAGTTTTTGTATCCAGTCAGCCAACCTGTACCGCTTTGGAGGACAATTTAAACCATTCACATTAATAGAGAATATGGATAAGCCTTTCGAAAGTCCAGTGTACATTTTTAACCCTTTCATCACTGTGGAAGTTGAAATTTGATCAAAAGTTTCTGAGTGAGTTTACCTTTGTGGTGGAGGATTACGCTGGTCATTATGGAGGATAGGTCTGAGAATATCCTGGAGAGCTGGTTTAGTTATGGCAAATTTCTTCAACATGTGGATGTCATTAAAGTATTTAATTTCTCCATCATAAGTGAAACTCAGTTTAGCTGGATACAGGATCCTGAGTTGAAAGTTATTTTAGATGATTAAAAGGTGATGACCACACTCTTCTAGCTTGAAAGGTTTCAGCAGAGAGATCTGCAGTCATTCTAATGTTGTTCCCTTCGTAGATAATGGTTTTCTTACGTCTGGCTGCTTTCAAAATTTTCTCCTTCACATAACTTTAGTGAAATTGATTGTGATGTGTCTAGGGGATGTTTTATTTGGGTTGAGTTGTGTTTGGGTTCTGAAACTGTCTGCTATCTGAATTTCAGAATCTCTTGGCGTGTCTGGAAAGTTCTTTTTCATAATCTCGTGAAGAAGAGATTATGTGTCTTGTGAAGTGACTTCATCACTTTCGGGGATCCCTATGAGGTGAATATTGGCTTTCTTCGAATTATCCTAGAGTTCTCTGAGAGAGTGATCTGTTTTTGCCTTCCATTCTTCTTCCTCTTTGGAGGTTTGGGAGCATTCACAAGCTTTGTCTTCAACATCAGAAATCCTTCCTTCTGCTTTCTCCATTCTGTTACTGAGGGATTCTCCTATATTTCTCAGATCTTTGAGGGCTGCATCTTCTTATCTCAATGTGTCAAAATCTTTGGTCATTTTGTCTTTGAATTCATTGAATTCTTGAGACATCTTTTGGATTACTGCTTGAAATTCTAATTCCATCTTTTCTTCCATTTTGTTGATTGTATTTGCTATACAGATTCTGAATTTGATTTCTGACATCTCAGCCATTTGTTTATGCATGGGATCTTGTGCTATGTCTGCCTTGTTGTTTCTTGGAGGAGTTGATCTACTCTGATTATTTATGTTGTCAGAATTTTACTGTTGATTTCTGCCCCATGATTGTTTTTCACTGTTGCCTCTGGCTGTCCTCAGAGTTGGGGAGGTGTTTCTCCAAGATTAGTCTCCCATGGGATCACACTATTGTTGCTGGCTCTTTGTAGGGAGTGACCCTATGAAGCTCCTCTGGGACTGCCGCAGGCAGGGAGTTCTGGCTGTGGGAGCAGCTCCAGAGTGTGGCTCACACAGATCCAGCAGCAGGGCCGGGGATGGTGTACACAGTCCAGGGAGTGCCTGGTGCCCGTGACTTTGGCAAAGAGAGCCCTCGGTTCCAGCAGTCTCTGGCTGGGAGGGGCTCTGCCCAGAGGTAGGGAGGGTGTTGAAGGGAGGGTGCAGCTACTGGAGTCCCTAACCAGATGGGCGGAGCTGTTGCGGAGGCCGGGAGGGCATTGGAGGGAGGATGAGGGTTGTGTGACTTCTGGAGTTCCTGGCCTGAGTGGGTGGGCCTGGCAGATGCGGCATAGGGTTGCGCGGAATTGCCGGCAGAGTCCCTGGCCAGGGATAGGCACTGGGTGGGGACCTGGTGTCCATGGCCCAGTGCCTTGCGAGGTTGTCAGTGGTGTCCCTGGCCAGGGGCAGGCGGGGGGGGGGTGATGTTCAGTGGGGTCCCCGGAGTCTCTTGCTGAGTGGGGCGCTTGGTCCTGGAGCTAGGGAAGGGATGCGTTGCTCAAGAACCTCCTCCCTCTGTCTCAGCAGGGGTTAGGCTTCTGGTTCATCAGGTAAGGGGGGAAGGGTGTACTGGAAGGCAGGGAAGACTTTAGAATGGCAGGGAAGACTTTAGTTCAATTTTTCTGCGTAGGAAGAAAGTGTTCAGAATCATAGCAGGGTCTCTCTGAGTTAGTAGTCCTCACTTCCCACAGCACTCTCCCATGGGGTGAGAAAAGAGGTCCACAGTTCACTGCTTGTCTGAAGCTTGCTTTCTTGGAGTTGCAGCTTGCCTCAGCTGAGGTGACCTGCAGTTATCATTTCTCTCTTGGCTGGGCTCCTAGTCTTCAGCTTAATTGAGCATTTTCTGGACATTATCCTTCCTTTTGGACGGGAGCCTCTTTTGGAAGCTGCTTCCAGTTGGCCATCTTGCCCCTCTCTCCTGTTTTTATATTTTTACTTATATGTGGAACCAGGAGTATTTTTGTTAGGTTTTTTTTTTTTTTTTAAAGACAAGGGCTTGTTATGTTGCCTGGGCTGGAGTGCAGTGGCATTACCATAGCTCACAGCAACAATATCCTGGACCTCAGCCTCTGGAGTAGCTGCAACTACATGTATGCACCACCTCATCCAGCTAATTTTTCTATTTTTTGTACAGACAGGGTTTCACTCTTACTCAGGGTGATCTCAAACTCTTGGCCTCCAGTGATTCTCCCTCCTTGGCCTCCCAAAGTGTGAGCCACTATGGTCAACCTCAAATGTCGTATTGACCATTGTATTCTGCAACTTGTTTCTTTCAGCCAAAAATATATATTTTGTAGGTCTATCCATATTAGCACATTTACACTTACCGCATTCTTTTACCTCCTGTGGAGCATTCCATAGTGCCATGGTTTATTTAGCTATTCTCCAAATGATGGACATTTAAACTGATTCTAGTTATCTTTGGTTATAACCAGTCCTAAATTGCATATCCTAGTCAGGAGGCATTCAGATTCTTAATTCTGTGCATCTTTTTTTTTTTTTTTTTTTTTTTTTAAGATGGGGTCTCACTTTGTTGTTCAGGTTGGAGTGTAATGGTGTGATTATAGTTCATGGTAACCTTGAATTCCTGGCCTTAAGCAATCCTCGTGCCTTAGACTCCTGAGTAGCTGAGATTACAAGCATGTACCACCACAGCTGGCTAATATTTTTTTCTTTTTTCTTTTACTTTTTGTGGCAATGAGATCTCACTATGTTGCTCAGGCGGGTCTTGAACTCCTAGTCTCAAGTGATCCTTCCACCTTGGCTGTCCAAAGTATGTGAGCCTCCATGCCTAACAGATTCTTCGTTATATATTTCTAAAATGTGTCAGTTTCATATGCAATGAAGAATAAGGTGCTCTTCATCTTTTCATAGACATAGAAACAAACTTGAAAAATAACATTTTATCTGCCTTTCCCTTCCTGCCAGATGTTTGTTCTTTCAAAGGCAGAAAGATTGGGTTGCTTTTATTAGTTGGGCAATTGTTTTTACTGGTGCATATCAAGGTGGAACCTTCATTCTCACTCTGTAGAATCTTAATTACAGTGTTTGTTTCTCTTTGTGTCTAATGATTGTGTCACTGATTCCATTGATATTTCCTGACCACCTGTTATGCGCCAGGCTCTGTTGTAGACAGTGAGAACTCAGACAAGGTCATTGTTGTCTTAGAATTTCCATTCGATGGAGAAATGGACAACATACCAAGCTTTCATCAATACCTCATTCCTTTCCAGAGTTCCTCACTGAGGAGCTGGCAAATGTGCTTACTTGTCCTCTGACTGAGCCCTCAAGGAGTTTTAGAGGGAGTAGTTTGAGTGAATCTCAAAACTAAGATTTCTAAGAGTTGTCTTCTTCTTCTTTTTTTTTTTTTTGAGACAGAGCCTCAAGCTGTCACTCTGGATAGAGTGCTGTGGCATCACAGCTCACAGCAACCTCCAATTCCTAGGCTCAAACGAGGCTCCTGCCTCCACCTCCCAAGTAGCTGGGATTACAGGCGCCCGCCACAATGCCTGGCCATTTTTTGGTTGCAGCCGTTATTGTTGTTTAGCCAGCCAGGCTGGAATTGAACCCGCCAGCTCATGTGTACGTGGCTGGCGCTTTAGCCCGTTGAGCCACAGGCGCCAAGCCAAGAGTTGTCTTCTGATGATCTATTGCCACATAACAAACCACTCCAAGGCTTGGTGGCTGGTAACAACAATGGCATTTATTTTGCTCACTAGTTTATAATTGGGACAGGGCTCAGCAGGGACAACTGTCTCTGCTCCACTTGCCATCATCTAGGGTGGCTCCCATGTCTGGGGTTTGATGCTGGCTGTCAGTGGAGGTCTCCCTAGGCTATGGCTGGAAGGTCTCCATGTGGCTGCTTGGCTTCTTTACAATATGGCAGCTGGTTACAATGGGGAGTGTCCCAAGAGGACCAGAGAGGAGCTGCATTGCCTTTTGTGACTTAGCTTCACCAGTTACATGGAGTCACTTCCACTGTGAAGGGTTACCCAGACTCAACAGGAGGGGACATTGGCCCATCTATTGAAAGAAGGGATGTACTTTGGGGTGGACATACTGGTATTTCCTCTTTGAAAAATACCATCTACCATATACTACACAAAGCAGCCCTTTGTCCTGTGTGTAGCCAGATCTCTTCGTGGGCTGTGGCATGGCTTCTGGAGACCTGGACAGATGTGGACTGTGGCTGGGAATTGTAACAGAACTGTTAAGGGCTCCGGTGTGTTAGGCACATTGCATTATCTTCTCAATTCCCCATAATACCCATTATCCCTCCCACTTCACAGATGAGAAAACTGAGGTGCAGAACCCTTGAGTCAGCACTAGGGTTCACACAGTCAGTAAGTAGGAAAACTCGGATTTGAGCCCAGGTGTATACATTAGACTCCCCTCCTCAAATCTATACAATCACCCCTTCTCCCCAGGGAGGTGAGGCTTCTCTGCTCTGAAGGCTCCTGGGCACAGGACCTGTGTGGAATGGCTTCTGGTTACCATGGCAGTGGTTGCCAGCTACACAGAGAGACGCTCCGACCTTTCCGCCCTCATGTGCCGGCCCCTGAGAGTGCTTCTGAGTCTCAGTGAACAACGAGAGGCCTAATACATTAGAGGCTGCTGAAGGGCACCTCCCATCCGTCTGCTAATGGGCTTGTTGATTTGAGAAATGGTCTTAGGATGTCTCCTTGACTCAAGGCATGAGACGAGCAGTTATAAAGATGAAATATGATGTCACGTCAGGCGCCCATCACTGAGTTCTGGTGGCTGTTCAATTATATACACCTGTTTCCAGAGCTTCCAAACTCTTCAGTAAAAGACCTTTTGGGGTGGAATTTTTCCTGCTTGCTCTGCTGGGCTATTTTGGGAAGAGGGGATGAGACACTGTTCACATTTTCTTAGACATAATTGAGCATGACAAAAGGTGGGTGTATACTGGTGTTTGCAGAAGACTTCTGCAGCAAATGGCCCTTAAAAAGGGAAATTCTTTCTCAGGGATGTTCCTGGCTCTAGCACTCACCGTGTTTGGCATCCCTGTTTATTAGTCATAAGGAAACCGGGTCACCGTTACAGGAGTGGCACTGTTTTGCTTATGGGTTATGAGGGGAGGTGGCTACTGCCTAGGGATGGTAGTTTAAAATCAAAGTGAATTGGGATTTAAGTTGATTTAAATTTTACATTCACAAAACACACATGGTAGTTGATGGCAATTCCCTCCCTCCTGTTTGCTCAGGCAGAAAATCTTGGAGTCGCCTGGGCTTCTCTCTTCATTTCGTATCCCACATCTGATCCCTCAGTGAGTGTTGTCACCTCTAAGTTGAATGTATAGCCAGGGTCTGGCTTGTCCTCCCTCTTCCATTGCACCCAAACCCTATCATTTCCTGCCCAGAATCTGCCGTAGCTCCTTTCTGTGTCTCCCTGTGCTCTGCTTGTCTCTTTCCAGTCTATTCTCATTAAGGAACCAGAATGAGCCTTTAAAAATGTAAGTTGTAGCCACCAACTCTACTCAAAACCCCAACCAAAGAGGTGGGTGGCAGATCTGAGGGCGGGCGGCAAGGGCAGGGATTTGGATGGCAAACATGACCCTCTTTTTTTAGTAGCTTGATGTTTCCTTCTAACCAGCAGCCTAGAGAAACTGGTTGGGGCAGATATGACCCCCAAGAACTGCTAGAGGTATGTTGCAGATCAGAAGGACATTTTAGACCGAAATACCAGACACATGGCATAGAGGAGTGAAGCAGGTGCTCGTGTAGAAAAAAAGAACACTTTCTCCAGGGACTTACTGCCTAACTTTCTGTGCCTCAGTTTTCTCATCTTAGAAATGGGGACATAGAAGTATCTACCTTATGGATTGTCATGAGTGGTGAGGACTGTGGTAAAGTGATAATAGGGAGTGGTGAGGACTATGGCAAAGTGGAGACTTGTGCCCTCCCTATAAGAGATAGCTGCTCCTTGCTCCAGCTAGTTGTCATCATATAAGAATATGGGTCTGATAGTAGCGGATCTTCCAGTTTTTCAACAAGCCAGAAATTCAGCCTTGTGATACTCTTGTTTTTGAGTAGCACTATGAACTCAGGGATTTTAGCATAATCAATGTGTTTCAACCCACTGACTCATTGGTTGTGTGGATGTTGTAAATCATCCCATCCATGCTCAGTAGGTGCTCCTTCCAACTCCCTCACGTGTTCTTCTGATGTGTCCCCATCAGTTTTGGAGCACTTTCCTGTTTCCTGGCACAAGATGCTCCAGATTCATCTGGTATATTTCTTGATGAGACATGCGATTAGATCCTTCAAGGTGCCTAGTTGTTATTTTTAAAGGTTAGCAAGAAATTCAAGCCAAGAATAAAAAACTCTGCTGTCCACCTGTGCCTTGGGTGGCTCTCTGGTGTCCCCTAGGTAGTTATTTTGGCATTGTCCGGACTGATCTAGGCCGTGTGCCGCCATCTCTGGGGAGGTTGGCCTCTGCTCCCAGGGCCTGCTGGGCTGATAGATGGCGTTGCTAATGTGTCCGGATGGTTGCATCCTGCTCAGGGGCAGCTACCCAAGAAATGTCTAAAATGCACTTTCTCTGAGAGCTCCTCATACAGGTTTCATCTCGCAAAAATCCATCAAGACTCAGGCATGGATTCAGAGGTGTCAGCAGGGACTCTATACCAGTGGTTCTCAACCTTCCTAATGCTGCAGCCCTTTAATAGAGTTCCTGTGGGTTGCCACAGGTTGAGAACCGCTGCTGTATTCCGTGCCCGTCTCCCCATTCCATCATCTTCTCTGCCATAGGAGAGTTATGGGTGGACACAGGATGGGGGTAAGGGTGTCTAGAAAGGCCCATCCCTAAGATACATGCCCTAAACAGATGGGAAGATCTCTCCTGAACCCTTTACCTCAGTGTTTTTCAACCTTCTTTATGACTCATGGTATACTTCAACCTATAGTTAAACTTCTGTGGCATACTTAGATTATGTTGATTAAAAAAAAAAGTTAAAAAAAGAATATACTTATTGTGCTTTGAACTTTTTTTTTTTTTAATTGCAGTTTGGCTGGGGCTAGGTCTGAACCCGCCACCCCTGTTATATGGGGCCGGCGCCCTACTCACTGAGCCACAGGCGCTGCCCGCTGAACTTCTTTTGAAAATAATTTAGTTCATGATCTTTAAATATTTTCTTGGCACACCTAAGATCCTCTCATGGCACACCAGTGTGCCTTAGTACACTGGTTGAAGATCACAGCTCTATTTCCATGACAGCCATTGTCCAAGGCTCTGCCACATGGGCCACTGGCACTGTGTCTGTCTACTTAAATACCTGCTTTCTTAGAAGACGGTGCATGCTGAGGTCATGGACTACATGTGGGAGTTTTATCTGACCTCTGGAGTGAACTCAGAGTCTAACTGCCTGGGTTTGAATCCTGGCTTGGCTATGCACCAAATTTGGAGTCTTAGACAAATTGCCTAACTTTCTTTGCCTCAGTTTTCTCATTAGAAATGGGGACATAGAGGTATCTGCCTTATGGGTTGATGGGGACATAGAGGTATCTGCCTTATGGGTTGTCATGAGCAGTAAACAGGTCAATACAAGTGAATCCCTTAAAACAGTGGCTGACACCTAGTGAGCTTCAATAAACGTTAACTCTGAAGATGATTCGAAGCTCCGTATCCAGTTAGGCGTGAACAATGTCAGTTACGGGATCCAGTGTGTGTTTTTTTTTCTTTTCCCCTTTTTATTGATTCCTCCTCACTCTTTCGCCCTTCCCTCCATCTGTCCCTTCTTCTTTTCTTCTTTTCCTCCCTTTCCTTCCTTCTTCCCATTGGTTTGGGTTACATTTCTGCCACATGCAACCCAGACCAGCTTCATGGATGTAGGATCTGTGCAGTCAGAGGGCGCATACTCAGAAGGGCCAACATTGTAGAATTATTATTCTTAATAATTTTGGACTGAGAGCTCCTGCATTTCTATTTTGTACAGGCCTCAAGTAACCACACATTGCTGGTTGATCCTATGTGCCACAAAAGCAGTTCTCTTTCTCAGGGCATCTCTTTGTGTCTCTGTCTCCTGGTCCATAGTGGGCTTTCAATAAACCCCAGTTATTTGGAATTATTATCCCGTGGGATCAGTTCATCTTTTTTTGCCCTCTTTCTCTTCACTTCATCTAACACCTGCCTGGGCAGTGTTCGAGCTCATGTCTACTTGTTTCTGGAGAACTCAGTGGATTCAAATATGTCTTGTTTCTCTGAAAACTCACCCCAATTCTAGGTCCAGTTTGCCATGTCACAGCCTCCAGTCATTTGCGAACCAGCCTTGACTTCCCATGTGGGCGTCTGAAAACATTAATGAGATCTGGCTTTCTGCAAACATGCATATTTTGACAAAAATCAGCAGGGATGTCTCCTCCATGGTAATTGGAGGTTGTACTGAAGTTTGGTATCACTTCTGGACAGCAGATGGGAGGCCTCTTCTTTTCTTCCTGCTCAGAGCTTAGTTCAGAAGCCAATCTATCTTCTGTCCTAAGGGTGGGGAAAAGTGGACAATGGATAACTGAGGGCAAGGCTGGGAGGTGGCACTGCACACCCCCGTGGGCATCTTGCCCTGCATGTGGGCTCAAGAGGGTCCCAGCCACTTCCTGCTGCAAGAGACAGAGCCAGCAAGGCTTGAGCTGGGCAAGTTCTCTAAGCTGGGAACAGTGGAGAGGTCGTGAACCCTTGTGAGGGAAGCACAAAGATCTTTTCTTCCAGCCCAAATTAGTGAAGTTGCCCGAGGCTGTTGTCATTTTTCAGCTGAGTCTGAGGGGTTAGGAGTTGAGATGAGACATTTCTTTCTTCAGTGCTAATGACTACCTAGGTTGCCTTGTCTGTTCTTTCAGATATTAGAATCAAAATTAACCGAGAAATGTCGTTTTTGTGCCAAGGCGCTCTGGTTTGCCTTGCTGCCCGGGAGGTCTGCAGATGTGCTAGAAATGGGAGACTTGGGACTGGAGAGGGAACTCGGCAGCCCCCAGCCTGTCTGCGCCTGCAGGTGGGGCTGGGGCTGGTTCTCTGGTTGGGTTTACTTGGTGCCCTGCTCTGGGTTCTTCTCTCCTGAGTCCTTTGGACAGGCTCCAGGCTCCAGCGGCTGCAAACTCAACCAGGCAGCTAATCCTGCTGGGAGGAGGTAGGTTAGGGTTAGGAAAACAGCAAGGCGGGAAATGCACTGATAGATGGTCTGCCTAGGTTGGGGGGCATAATAACAGAAATCGTTATCACTGTTAGTATTTGCCAGCTGCTGCAGTAAACATGTGTATCTTATATAATTTAATCCTCATGATATCCATGATGCAGCTGGTACCATGATCCTTACTGTATAGGCAGGAAACCAAGGCACACAAAGATGAACAAAATTACCCTCGGTCACACAACTAGAAAGCACTGGAGCTGGGATTTGAGCCTGACGTTAATTATCAACGGGTGACGGGGACCAGAGCGAACAGGGAACCCTGTGCTTGTTGTCGCCATGTGGGAATGCCAGCTCAGGGCTGTCAGTTCTAATTTTTCAAGAGAAGTCAAGAATATGGATTCTTGTTTAAAATGTAAAGTATTCCAATGTTGAACACTGGGAACCGACCTAAAACTTTCTGAGGGGGGCTGTCCCTGCGTGGACAAGACTGTGTCACTTATTGGATGAAGCTTGTGGACCAGCCGTTTGCAGCCCATGGGGTCTGTCCTGCAGCAGCTCTGGGGACTTATGATGTTCCAAAGGTGGTGATGATGGGGACACTTGGGATGCCAGGGAGGGGACCCTGTTCCTGCGCGGTTATGCCCTGGACATTGCTGAAATGGAAGGTCAATGTCACCTTTTTGCCTGGGTGGCTTTTTGGGGGGCACAGTTGCCATCATGAGAATTTTTTTCTAATTCTTAGAATATCAGAGTTTGTCATAGATGCTGAATGCCCTGAATGCCATGTCCAACAAAGACTTCCTGAGCTCTGATTCCTCAGCCCAGGGTCAAGGGGCTCGTCCCTCTGCTCTGCTGAGCAGTGAGATCTGTGTAGATCAGTGTAGCTCTTTCTCCACAAATCCAAATCTGCCCCGCCATCCATTCCATCCTGGCTTCTGGGAACCACACAGAATAAATCTGATTCCCCCTCTGCTAACAGTCCTGCAGGTAACTACGGCTGTTCTCCGTAACTCCCTTACTCAAGTTCCCTGTAAGAACAAAACGCAGATTCCTTCCTGGGAGTCCATGTGACATGGCCTGCCCTTGCCCAGGTCCTACATCTTTCCCTTCTCTTTCTGCCTTTGTGTCAGTCATCCTGACCTTATTTTTCCACCATACACCACACTAAGAGGCTCTTTTCTTTTGAAAACCTTTTTTATTTTGAGCCAATTTTAAATGTAGAGAAAAGTCACAGAACAGTACAGAGAGATGCTGTGTACCTTTTACCTGGCTTCTGTGAGGCGGTTTTCTAGAGGCTGGTCAAAAACGGCCGCTCTGAGGTGGTGACATTTTACCTGAGATCTGAGTGATGAAGGGACCGGCTGTATAAAGGCTTCATTGGCTCATTCCTGGAGAGGGTACAGGCAGTGCAAAGGTCCTGAGGCAGGCTCGGTGCCTGTAGCACGGTGGTTACCACATGCACCGGCCACATGCACCGAGGCTGGCAGGTTCAAACCCAGCCCGGGCCAGCTAAACAACAATGACAACTGCAACAACAAAAAATAAGGTCCTGAGGCAGAAAGGTGACATGAGCAGAGGTGGCAGAAGAAGAATAGGTAAGGGGGAGAGTATAGGGAGATGAGGACAGAGCTGTTGCGGGCCAGGCTATGTGAAGACTTGGCTTTTACCCTGAGTAAGGAACCACAGGAGGGTTAGAAGCAAGGCAGGGTTATGTGTGTGTTATGAGATTTGCCCAAGCCCCTCCCTCAATAAATGAAAAGAGCCTTCCTCTTCCTCAGCCAGACCCTCTGGCAAGGCCTGCCCACCCCCACAATCCCCAGATATCTTGTTTCTGGTGTGGTTGTGAGAGGCTGCTGACCTGTGTGGGGGGTATGGGGGGGTGTTCAGTGGAAGCAGCAGGGCAGGCTGCTCCTGGAAGGGTAGTGCCAATGTTCCCAGCTCAAGGACAGCCCCCCCATCATGCAAATCCTTCCACCCACTGGCCTTGGACAAGTGACTTAACCTCTCTGTGCCTCAGTTTCCTCATCAAATGGAGCTGATCATGGTTTCGAGGCTTGTTGGGGGGATGAGGGTGGGTGAAATTGTGCACAGCGATTGGAACAGCCCTGGCACAGACTGGGCCTCTGTGCACATTAGACACTGCTGCTTACATTCTCTGGTGCTTTCCATCGCTGCCAGAGTGTCTACATGAAGGGAGGCTCCGAGCCTGTACAGCCCTATTCATAGCTGAAGAGCAAAACACCTCACGATGACAGCAGGCATCTGTGCTGTGTGCCAGGTGGGCGGGTCTGAGAAGTGGGCATGTTCCCTTCCAGTCTCTGTCCTTGCCTTTTTTTATAGGTGGGAAGCAGAACTTTGGGTTTGATCCTGGTCCTGCCATTTCCCTGGTGGGAGGACACTAGCAAATCACCTCCCCTGTTGGGGTTCCTGCTGAACCCTTCCCTTTCTGGGGGTACCAGGAAAGGTGGTGGGTGTGGTGTGGCAGAGGGGCACCAGACCCACCGCACTGCTTCGTCCGCAGGGCTCTCGGCGGCTCTCCTCGGTGGCCTTCCCTATATGGGTTTCTTTTCCCCTAAACAATTCAGAAATACCAGTCCTAGGTGAATAGAAATGCAAATGTAAACAAAGAGACATGTATGAGAATTGTTTCTTAAAACATTGTATATAATCACTGAAACTTGGAACCAGTTTAGAGATCCAGCAGGAGAATGTATCCATATGGTATTTCCATACAATGGAATCTCAAATGGTAGTAAAGTGAGTGCGTTATAGCAACGTGTGTCAGTAAATGTGACTTTCACAAATATTGTACAATCTCCAGTGGAAAATGCCAGTTGTAGGATTGTAGAGTGTAATACTGCTTATGTAAAGTTTAAAAGGCTAGAAATGATACAACATATAACAGCAGAAGTAGACACTGTGTGCTGTAATAAAGGTTAAAAAAATGTACATGATGACCCCCAGACTGAGGAAAGGGGTGACGTCTGGGGTTGGGAAGGAACACAAGAAACCTCCACTGTATTTGCAGTGACTTACTTCTCAGGTTAGAGGGTTAGTACATGTGTATTCATTGCATAGCAAACATTCTTTGTGATTCATAAATATCACATGATAAATTTAAAAATATTTTGTTTGAATAAAAGTTCGCCTAGCTCAGAAAAAAATAAGTCTGGCAATTACTGGACTGGATGTCTTGGGCCTTCCCTTCTGGCTTTGACCCTCTGGGATTCCCTGGTTGTCCCCAGAGGCCGTCACGTAAGCCTCGGTTTTGGGTGGGCAGGATGGCACAGAGGTAAGAGCAGTAGCTGGAGGTGGTTTGGGTCCTAGTTTTATCCTGTGACCTCAGATAAGATCTGTGTCCTCTCTGAATGTCAGTTTCCTCAACCAAAATGGGGAGAATTTTGTTCCTGTGGCTATAGCTCAAAGGGCTGGAGCAAGGATTTGTCGAGTGATGGTGCGCGTAATGTGATCAGCTCGAGCTGGGGCATAGTGAGTGTGCAACACCGTAGGTGCTGCTGCTGACTGTCGTGAGCAATCATCTTATTCTCATGGTGTTGGGGGTTGGTAGATGGAAGGAAGGAAGAAGGAGGAATGATGAGGACACAGCCTGACATAGGCTGCCGCCTCAAGTTCAAATCCCATGAGGACTGGTTGATTTTGAACCGTGCTGGCTGGATATCTTTTTTTCTCTTCTGGCCACACACATTGCTGTCCTGCATGTGGCCCCATACTAACTCTGACCCTGTCCCAGATCCCATGGCCAACAGTGGCCGCAGACTCCCCACCTCAGCCCTCAGGAAGCGGCCAGGCGGCCATCCTTTTCATGAACACAGAGTGGTGGGGAACAGCCTGTCCATCTCTGATCTGTGATGAGTGTCTCTTTCTGAAGATGGAGGGGGTGAAACCCAGAGAGCAGGGGCTCTATTCAAACCAAGAGACAGCAGAAGGATGGGCTTGCCATACTGGAGCCTCTGGCCCAAGATGGCCCAAAGAAGAGCCTTTTAAGAAACACATATGTTCCTTTTTGTCATGAAAGCAGGAGCTGTCCAGCTGGCCACCTATTGTGTACCATGTGCAGGGTGAATTCCACAGGGTCACATAGGGTGTGCTGCATGGAGGCACAGCACCCTGGCTCACCTCTGTTTCCATCAAGCAAATGAGAGGAAGCAACCTCAGTAGGTAGCCCTCAGGCTATTTGGCATCAGTCTGTTTAGATTTAGGGACATTGTCTTGGGGAGCCAGCAACCCACCCCTGGGGATTTCTGGGCATGGAGAAGCTGAGGCCAAGGCTTACTTGTCCTGCTGCTGCAGAGAAAAGCCCCCAGTCCTATGAGAAATTGAGCTTCCTGACCAGCTAGCCCTGAGAGGGCACCCACAGTCTTGATGGGGTAGCCACACTTGATTCTGGGATATTGGGTCCTAGAAAGTGAAATAGTATTTTCCCAACCCTTTATAAAGTCATAAGCCTCCTTTATTACCATACCAGGACCAATTTATTTATTTTTATTTTTTGAGACAGAGTCTCACTTTATCGCCCTCAGTAGAGTGCCATAGCATCATAACTCACAGTAACCTTAAATTCTTGGGCTTAAGCGATTCTCTTGCCTCAGCCTCCCAAGTAGCTGGGACTATATACAACATTCAGCTATTTTTTAGAGACGGGGTCTCGCTCTTGCTCAGGCTGGTCTTGAACTCCTGAGCTCAGGTAATCTACCTGCCTCAGCCTCCCAGAGTGCTAAGGATAACAGGTGTGAGCCAGCCCTGGGACCCAGTTTAGTGAGGGAATCATTTGTTTATGAAATGTGAGAAGTGATTAATTTCAAGAGACAGAAAATATTAAGCAGGGAAAATGGGAATGTATTGATCAGATAGTTGAAAAGCAGAAGGCTATAACTTCAGGTATGGCTTGATCCAGGGTATGAAATAGCGTTACCAGGACCTAGGATCGTTCCTTGTCTTGTATTTGCCATCAGGATTGGCTTAATTATAGGTATCCATTTGGGGATAAGATGACATCTTCGCAAAGCCCAGAGGGAAGAGGGAATTCTTATCAAATATTTCAAACAGATGTCCTATATCTCATTATTGCTGGCTTGCACCGGGTCTCTGGCCAGGCCTGAGTCAGGTATTCATTCCTGAAAATGAGAGTGGGATCAGTGCTGCCTGAGACATGGTGAGAGAAAGAAGGTGACTCCCAAAGGAAGACAGGGGCATAATTACCAGGAGAGGGAGGGATGCTGAGTGGTCTAATAATCACACAGAATAATCCACAGGGATCAGACATTTGGGAGCCATTTGTCTTGGGGAAGCGTAATTCACTGTTTCTTACCAGGACTGGCTTCCCTTCCCTGGAGTCTCCCATAATGTCTCTGAGTCCTACACTAAGCCATCAGCCTTTGGGGTGTTTCCTGAGAGTCCTACCTTCTTGCTGGAGTCCTCACTGTAACCGTATCAACAATGGCCCAGCTGGCAAGGGAGTCTAACCCTGGCAGCTTCATTCATACAATCATCAAAGAGAAAATAGGAGCAAATAAATCGCTGGCCTATGTTAAATTCAGACTTATTCTGTTGGAGCTAATTGTAATCTTTATTTGGTCCCAAGTGATTCATTCTTATCGTTCTTATTATAG
This sequence comes from Arctocebus calabarensis, assembly GCA_963573935.1. Taxonomy (NCBI): domain Eukaryota; kingdom Metazoa; phylum Chordata; class Mammalia; order Primates; family Lorisidae; genus Arctocebus; species Arctocebus calabarensis. The sequence goes on along the minus strand of CAUYON010073818.1, from coordinate 5,313 downwards.
CTGAGAAAATTAATTTTTATTCTACCATAAAGGTGGCTGTAATAATCTGGGTTCAGGAAGGGGGATTACTTTAATAAGATTTGCCAGCAGGCTTTGAAACAGTCAGCTTTTATTAGCATGTGGAACTGGCCTGTTGCACTGGAGAGGATGGCGGGGGGTCCTGGTGGGATTGACCAGGCGAGCTCAGCTAGCAAAAGGGACAGGTTTGTTTGCTCTGTAAAGAGCTCAGGCCTGTTTTCTTTCCTGTCTTTAAGTACAGGGAAGGCTGCAAGTAGGGGCAGCTGAGCAGACTTCAGCATATTTAAATGGAAACAACTGCATTTAAATGTATGGTGGGCCTGCTGCTGTACCACCATGCCCCATGGGAACAAAAGGGAAATGGCCAGGGCTTGTATACGGGGACTAAGTGGATTTGGGAAGCATATACCTTCCTTAGAAGGAGCAGATGTTGCGATTCCGTTATCTCTTTATTTGCAATTCCAAATTCCAAAAGCTTTGAAAACCCAAATGTTTTTGGTACATTTTCAGCAGACACATGCGGTGGTAAAGCCTCACCTGAACTCATTTATAACTTTGTTTATTCCACTCAAGATGAATGTTCTTTTTTTTTTTTTTTTTTGAGATAGAGCTTAACTCTGTCACCCTTGGTAGAGTGCCGTGGCATCATTATAACTCACAGCAACTTCAAACTCTTGAGCTCAGATGGTCCTCTTGCCTCAGCCTCCAGAGTAGCTGGGACTACAGGCACCTGCCAAAATGCCTGGCTGATTTTTTCTATTTTTTTTTTTAGTAGAGATGGGGACTTGCTGTTGCTCAGGTTGGTCTCGAACTCCTGATCTCAAACAACCTACCTGCCTCGGCCTTCCCTAGTGCTAGGATTACAAGTGTGAGCCGCTGTGCCTTGCAAGATGAATGTTCTTATTTATTTATTTATTTTTTTAAGATAGAGTCTCACTATGTCGCCCTAAGTAGAGTGCCATGGCATCACAGCTCACAGCAACCTCAAACTCTTGGGCTTAAGTGATTCTCTTGCCTCAGCCTCCCAAGTAGCTGGGACTACAGGCTCCTGCCTCAACGCCTGGCTATTTTTTGTTGCAGTTATCATTGCTGTTTAGCTGGCCCGGGCTGGGTTTGAACCTGCCAGCCTTGGTGTATGTGGCTGGCACCATAACCACTGTGCTATGGGCGCCAAGCCAAATGTTCCTAGTCTGGACTTGAAATGACTCACTTGTTTAATTAAAGGATGCTGCCCCAGATCCCACTGAAGGTGTTACTGATATCCACTGTAGGCATTTATTTCCTTTGTAAATTAGAAATGTGAAGAATTAAGAATGCTGGAAAAGAGGCGTTAGATCTGTGCACGCAGACTGCATCACCCAGCATCGTCCGATTTTCTGTTTTGGGGAGAGAAAGTAGAGGTCCTGAGTTTTAAGCTGACATCTCTCAATTTCTATGAGTTATTGAATGAAACTTTCAAATTTTATTTTTTGAAGGCAGAAAATATCCTCAACATCATTAATCATTAGGGAAAGGTAAACCAAAACTGTCAATGAGATTCCACTGCACAACTATTGGAGTGGTGGAAATAAAAAACACAGTATCAAGTGTTGGCAAGGATGTGGAGAGACTGTAACCCTCTTACATAGCCGATGGGAACGTAAAACGGTGCAGTCACTTTTAAAAGCACTGCAGTTTTATTATTGTTTAAAAAATATTATGGTGACATAATGGTTGTATATCTTTATAGGATACAGGTGCTATTTTGATTCAGGCATACAATGTGAATTAATCAAATCAGAGTCCTTGGGATATCCATCACCTTAGGCCTTTTTCATTTCTATGTGTTAGGAACATTACAATTCTACTCTTTTAGTTATTTTAAAGTATACCCTAACTTACCATTGATTATAGTCACTTTGTTGTATTGTCAAATATTGTTCATTCTATCTGTGTATTTTTGCACCTTTTAATCATCACTAGTTTATCTTGCTCTCACCAGTACTCTACTCTGTCTCCATGAGATTAAGTATATTTAATATGTAGCTCCTATGTGTGAGCAAGAATATGGAACATTTGTTTTTCTGTGCTTGGCTTATTTCATTTAACAAAATATTCTCCAGTTCTATCCACATTGTTTTGGATGTCAGGATTTCATTCCTTTTTTGGGGATATATAATATTCCACCATGTGCATGCACCACAATTTCTTTGTCCATTCATCCACTGATGGACACTTAGATTGATCCCAAATCTTGACTGTGGTGAATAGTGCAGCAGGAAACATGGGAGTGGAGATATTTTGATACACTGATTTCCCTCCTTTGGATACATACCCAGTAGGGTAACTGCAGGGTCATATGGTAATTCTGTCTTTAGTATTTTGAGCAGTATCCAAGCTGTCGTCCACAGGGGTTGCATTAATTTACATTCCCACCAGCAGTGTATGAGGGTTCCCCTTTGTCCACAACCTCACTAGCCTTTGTTATGACCTATGGCCTATCGTTTTTGCAAGTGTGCAACAAAGTTTATCGAGGAAGAGAAAGGTTTACAAAGCAGGAGCAAGATAGGAGAAGTGATGTTTGTTATAGTCAGCAAATGGGTCTCCCTTGTTGCAACAGAGAAAAGGCTCTAGTAATGCTTTGGGGTTCTGTTTGACCTGTATACTGTCTGGACTGGCCCCTCCTCTTGGTTTAGACATTATCACGGAACCACTCTGACATGGTAACTAGTCTTAAGTTACTTTCCAAATCCTATTGTGCTTTGGCCGCTCAGGACAGGATTAAGTTGGGGCAACTCTAAGATGGGCCTGGCCTTGTCCTTCTTCTCGGGTGGGGTAATTGCTCCAGGTAGCTCCAAGGCAGAGTGCCCATTTTGTCCTTTTTCCCTAGGAGAGCCGAATTCTACCTACTTAACATCTCCCCACTCTTTATTCTAGAAGCCCAAGTCATTGTAATCTATTGGATTTCCTTTGCATTTCTGCATTCTCATTTGAGGGCGTTATCTGGCCCTTTCCTGCTTAGAGGGAGGCAGTGATCCTTATTAGGCTGGCCCCTTGCAGGCTCTCCAGGGTCTCTCCAGGGGGCTTCAGCATATGTCCTCAGTAGATCGTTGGAGTTGTAAGTGTGAGGAGGTATAGTTACTGTGACTGATAGAGAATTTAGGATCAATGGTATGCCCTGTCTTTTTAGTAAAACCCATTTTAACTGGGGTGAGATGATAGCTCATTGTAGCTTTAATTTGCATTTCTGATGACTAATGTCAAACATTTTTTCATATATGTGGGTAATTATGAAAGTTTTGAGATGCACAAAAATCAAGAAACATAAAATCCGTGTGGACAGAAGCCAATGAAACCCTCTCAGCAACACAGATAAGCCAAGTAAGTTTAAATCTGCATGGGTGAATCAAAAAGGATGCTGTCACTGTGTTTCTTAGAAGTAAAGTAAAATAATGGACCATAACACAGTCTCCAAACTTTTGTAGTGACCCATGTATATACCTGTTGACCATTTGTATGTATTTCTTTTGAGAAATGTCTGTTTATATCCTTTGCTCATTTTTTAATTGGATTATTTGATCATTTTCCCTATTGAGTTGTTGGTGCTCCTTATATATTCTAGCTATTAATTCCTCGTTAGATGGGTAGTTTGCAAATATTTTCTCCCATTCTGTGGGTTGTCTCTTCTCTTGGTAGATTGTTTCCTTTACTGTGCAGAAGCTCTTTAGCTTGACATGATCTCATTTGTCTAATTTTGCTTTGGTTGCCTGTCCTTTGAGGGTATTACTCAGGAAATCTTTGAGGTGACTAATGTCCTGAAGCATTTCCCCTTTCTTATCTTTTAGTATTAGAGTTTCATAGTTTCAGGTCATACATTTAAGTCTTTATTTTTTTTTATTTTTATATATGGTGAGAGGTAAGGCTCTAGTTTCATTCCTCTGCATATTGGTGTATAATTGTTCATAGTAACCTATTGGATTTCTGCAGTATCATTTGTAATGTCTCACTTTTAATCTCTGATTTTATTTATTTGAGTCTTCTCTCTTTTTTTTCCCCCTTAGTCTAGCTAAAGGTGGGTCAGTTTTGTTTCTATTTTCAAAAGCTAACTGTTTATTTCATTGCTCTTACATATATATTTTTTGGTCTCAATTTCATGTATTTCTGTTCTAATTTATATTGTTTTCTTTTACTAATTTTTTTTTTGAGACAGTCTCACTTTGTCATGCTTGGTAGAGTGCTGTGGTATCATAGCTCACAGCAACCTCCAACTCTTGGGCTCAAGCAATTCTCTTGCCTCAGTCTCCTGAATAGCTGGGACTACAGGCACCTGCCACAACACCTGGCTATTTTTAGAGATGAGGTCTTTCTCTGGCTTAGGCTGGTCTTGAACCTGTGAGCTCAGACAATCCACCTGCCTCCGCTTCCCAAGTGCTAGGATTACAGGCACGAGCCACTACACCTGGCCTCTCTCTTATTTCTCTAGTTTTTAAAATGCATTGTTAGGTCATTTATTTGAAACTTTTCTACTTTTCTGTTATTGCTATAAAATTCCTTCCCCTTATTACTGCTTTTGCTATATTCTATAGATTTTGATAGGTTGTGTTTTCATTTTCATTTGTTTCAAAGGATTTTAAAATTTCCTTCTTAATCTCTTCATTTACCCACTGGTCATTTAGGAGAATATTGTTTAATTTACATACCTTTGTATATTTTCCAGTGTTGCTCTTATTATTCATTGATATTTTTATTCCGTTGTGGTCAGAGAAAATACTTGGTATGATTTCAAAGTGTTCGATTTTTCTGAGACATGTTTTGTGACCTAATATGTGGTCTGTCTTTTAGAATGACCCACAAACTGATGAGAACATTGCTGCAGATTTACATTCTGTGGGTGTCTACTAGGCCCATTTGGTCTATAGTGCAGATTAAATCCAATATTTCATTATTGATTTTATGTCTGGGTGATCTGTCCAATGCTGAAGGTGTAGCGTTGAGGTCTCTGGTGATTATTATATTGGGGTCTATCTCTCTCTTTAGCTCTGATAATATTTGCTTTATATATCTGGGTGCTCCAGTGTTGGGTGCATGTATATTTAGAATTGTTACATCTACTTGCTGAATTCATCCCTTTATCATTATATAATGACCTTCTTTTCCTCTTTTTTTTAAAATTTTTATTAAATTATAATTGTGTACATTGGTGCAATCATGGGGCACAATGTGCTGACTTTATATACATTATGAAATATTTTCATTGAACTATTTAACATAGCCATCATGACCTTTTAATCACTATATGAAAACATTTATATTCTA
>CAUYON010073813.1:0-62558 GCA_963573935.1 Arctocebus calabarensis | reverse complement strand
CATATTAAGGATGAGTACATTGGATACTTTTTCTTCCCTTCTTGAGATACTTTGCTAAAAAGAATATGTTCCAGCTCCATCCATGTAAACATGAAAGAGGTAAAGTCTCCATCTTTCTTTAAGGCTGCATAATATTCCATGGTATATATGTACCACAATTTATTAATCCATTCTTGGGTCAATGGGCACTTCAGCTTCTTCCATGACTTAGCAATTATGTCTTGGTCTGCAATAAACATTCTGGTACATATCTTTATTATGATGTGATTTTTGGTCTTCTGGAAATATACCTAGTAAAGGAATTGCAGGATCGAATGGCAGGTCTATTTTTAGATCTCTAAGTATTCTACAAACTTCCTTCCAAAAGGAAAATATTAGTTTACATTCCCACCAGCAATGTGGAAGTGTTTCCTTTTCTCCACATCCACGCCAGCATCTCTGGTTTTGGGATTTTGTTATGTGGGCTAATCTTAATGGAGTTAGATGATATGTCCAAGTTATTTTGATTTGCATTTCTCTGATGATTAAGGATGGTGAACATTTTTTCATGTGTCTGTATGTCATGCGCCTGTCTTCTTTAGAGAAGTTTCTCTTCAAGTCCTTTTCCCACCTTGAGATGGGATCACTTGTTCTTCTATTGCCAATATGTTGGAGTTCTCTGTGTATTCTGGTTATTAAACATTTGTTGGAGGCATAATCTGCAAATATTTTCTCCCATTCTGAGGGCTGTATGCCTGCTATACTTACTGTGTTCTTAGCAATGCAGAAGCTTTTTAGTTTGATCAGTTCCCAGTAGTGTATTTTTGATACTGCTTCAATTGCCTGGGAAGTCCTCCTCATGAAAAATTCACCCAGGCTGATTCCTTCAAATGTTTTCCCTGCACTTTCTTCTAATATTTTTTTAGTTCCATGTCTTAAGTTTAAATCTTTGATCCAGTGAGAGGCTATCTTAGATAATGGTGAAAAGTGTGTGTCCAGTTTCAGTCTTCTACAGGTCGCCAGCCAGTTCACCCAGCATAATTTGTTACATACGGAATCTTTTCCCCACTGAATGTTTTTAATTGGCTGGTCAAAGATCAAATAGCTGTAAGTAACTGGGTTCATCAGTTCATTCTCTATTCTGTTCCATACCTCTATGTCTTTGTTTTTGTGCTGATACCATGCTGTTTTGATCACCATCAATCTATAGTACCGTCTCAGTTCTGGTAGCGTGATTCCTCCTGCTTTGTTTTTGTTCATGAGCAATGTGTTGGCTATTCAAGGTTTTTTCTGATTCCATGTAAAAAACAAAGTATTATTTTTTTTGAGATCTTTAAAATATGACAATGGAGCTTTAATACGAATTTCATTCAAATTGTATATTGCTTTGGGTAGTATGGACATTTTAACAATGTTGATTCTTCCCAGCCATGAGCATGCTATGTTTTTCCATTTGTGAACATGTTCAGTTATTTCTTTTCTTAGAGTTTCATAGTTCTATTTATAAAGATCTTTCACATCCTTTGTTAGATAAACTCCCAAATATTTTATCTTCTTTGGTACTACTGTGGAAAGGGATAGTGTCCTTGACTGTTTTTATGGCTTGACTATGGTATATATAAAGACTACAGATTTATGAGTGCTGATTTTGTAGCCTGAGAGACTTCTGTATTCTTGATCACTTCTAAAAGTTTTTTAGTAGAAACCCTTGTGTTTTCCAGATATAGAATCATATCATCTGCATTGAGTGAAAGTTTAATCTCTTCTGATCCTATGTGGATACCCTTGATCGCCTTTTCTTCCCTAATTACAATGGCTATAACTTCCATTACAACGTTGAAGAGCAATGGAGACACTGGGCAACCTTGCCTGGTTCCTAATCTAAGTGGAAATAATTTCACTTCAACGCCATTCAGTACGATATTGGCTGTAAGTTTACTGTAGATGGCGTCTATTTGTTTAAGAAATGTTCCTTCTATACCAATTTTCTTAAGTGTTCTGATCATGAAGGAATACTGAATATTATTTTCTGCATCACTTGAGAGAATCATATAATCTTTATTTTTTAATTTGTTTATGTGCTGAACTACATTTGTGCATTTACATATATTGAACCAGCCTTGAGATCCTGGGATAAAGCCCACTTGGTCGTGTTGTATAATTTGTTTGATATGTTGCTGGATTCTGTTTGTTAGGATCTTATTGAATATTTTTGCATCAATATTCATTAGTGATATTGGTCTGTAGTTCTCTTTTCTTGTTGGGTCTTTTCCTGGTTTAGGAAATCGAGGTGAGATTTGCTTCATAGAATGTATTGTGTAGTATTCCATCTTTTTCTATATTTTGGAAAATGTTGAGTAATGTAGCTACTAGTTCCTCTTTAAAGGTTTGGTAGAATTCTGTTGTGAAGCCATCTGGTCCCAGGTTTTTCTTTTTAGGGAGATTTTGTATAGTTGATGCTATTTCAGAACTTGATATTAGCCTGTTAAACATTTCCACTTCATTCTGGCTAAGTCTAGGAAGGTGGCATGCTTCCAGGTATTGGTCAATTTCTTTAAGACTTTCAGATTTCTGAGAGTAAAGTTTCTTGTAATATTCGTTAAGGATTTTTTGAATTTCTGAGGGGTCTGTTGTTATTGTGTCTTTACCATTTCTGATTGATAAAATTAGAGATTTTACTCTTTTTTTTTCTAATTAGGTTAGCCAAAGGTTTATCTATTTTATTGACTTTTTCAAAGAACCAACTTTTTGATTTATTGATCTGTTGTATAATTATTTTGTTTTTCAATTTCATTTAATTCTGCCCTCATTTTTGGTTATTTCTTTTTTTATGCTGTGTTTGGTATTGGAATGTTCTTCCTTTTCCTTTGCTTGAGGTGTCCCATTAAGTTGTTAACTTACTCTCTTTCCATTATTTTGAGGAAGGATTGCAGTGCTATATATTTCCCTCTTAGGACTGCCTTTGCAGTGTTCCAGAGGTTCTGATAATTCATGTCTTCATTGTTGTTTTGTTCCAAAAATTTTGTTATTTCCTTCTTATCACTTATTACAACGTTGAAGAGCAATGGAGACACTGGGCAACCTTGCCTGGTATATGTCCTCATCTATGGACCACCTATCATTTAGCATAAGGTTGTTTACTTTCCATGTTTTTGTTTGAGTATACAGATTCCTGTTATTGTTGAGCTCAACTTTTATTCCATGATAGTCTGAGAAGATGCAAGGAATAATTTCTATTCTTTTAGATTTTCTGAGGTTAGACTTGTGCCCTAAGATGTGATCAATTTTGGAGTATGTTCCATGGGCTGATGAGAAGAATTTGCATTTAATTTTATTAGGATGAAATGTTCTGTAGATGTCTGTTAAATCCAGTTGTTGAAAGGCTAAGTTTAAATCTAAAATTTCTGTACTTAGCTGCTTATTAGAGGATCTATCCAACACTGCTAAAGGAGTATTAAAATACCTAACTACTATGGAGCTGGAGGAAATCAAGTTACACATGTTTATTAGAGTTTTTCTTATAAATTGAGGCGTATTCTGGTTGGGTGCATAAATATTAATAATTGAAATCTCATCATGTTGAGTATTACCTTTAACAAATATGAAATGTCCGTCTTTATCCTTCCTTACTTTGGTTGGTTTGAAGCCTACAAATAAGACTGCAACACCTGCTTTTTTCTGTTTTCCATTTGCCTGGAATATAGATGACCATCCCTTCACCTTCAGTCTATATTTATCTTTTAAGGTAAGATGAGATTCTTCTATTCAGCAGATATCTGGTCTGAGTTTTTGTATCCATTCAGCCAACCTCTGCCTCTTTAGAGGACAATTTAAACCATGACATGAATTGAAAATATTGATAAATTTTTAGAAAATCTAGTGGACATTTTTAATCCTTTCATTGCTGTGGAAGTTGGAATTTGATGAAAAGTTTCTGGATGAGTTTACTTTTGCATTGGAGGATTGCACTGGTCATTATGGAGAATAGGTCCAAGAATATCCTGGAGAGCTGGTTTAGTTATAGCCAATTTCTTCAACATGTGGATGTCTTTGAAACATTTAATTTCCCCATCATAAATGAAACTCAGTTTAGCTGGATACAAGAACCTGGATTGAAAGTTATTTTGTTTTAGGAGATTAAAAATCTATGACCATTCTCTTCCAGCTTGAAAGGTTTTATCAGAGAGATCTGCAGTTATTCTAATATTTTTCCCCTTGTAGTTTATAGATTTCATGCATCTGGTTGCTTTCAAAATTTTCTCCTTCATATTAACTTTAGTTAACTTAATTACAATGTGCCTGGTGGATGTCTTATTCGGGTTGAGTTGTACTAGGGTTCTGAAACTTTCTGCTATCTGAATTTCAGAATCTCTTGGCATGTCTGGAAAATTCTCTTTCATAATCTCATAAAGAAGAGACTCTGTGCCTTGTGATGCCACTTCATCGTTTTCACGTATCCCTATAAAGCGATTATTGGTTTTCTTTGAGTTATCCCAGAGCTGTCTGAGAGAATGATCCATTTTTGCCTTCCATTTCTTTTCCTGTTTGTAGGTTTGGGAGCGTTCAAAACCTTCATCTTCAATGTCAGAAATCCTTTCTTCTGTTTGCTCCATTCTTTTGCTGAGGGATTCTACTGTGTTTCTCAGATCTTTGAGGGCTGCAACTTCTTGTCTCAATGTGTCAAAATCTATGTTCATTTGGTCTTTGAATTCCATGACTTCTTGAGACAATTTTTGAAATGCATCCTGATTTTCTAAATCCAACTTTTCCTCTATTATATTAATCTTGTTTGCAATACAAATTCTGAATTTGATTTCTGACATCTCAGCCATCAGTTTATGCATAGGTTCATCATTTGTGTCTGCCAAATTGTTTCTTGGAGGGGTTGATCTACTCTGGTTGTTCATGTTTCCAGAGCTTTTCCTCTGATTCCTCCCCATGATTATTTTACACCATTTGGCTGGATGAGTAGATAAGGACAAGTCGGGTTGGGAGTTTTAGGAATAGTGATTGACCAGTCCTTTGCCTGAAAGCTGGGACTGGTGTCTGTATCTTTTCAACTAGAGTTTTGCCAAGGACCCGTACAGTGCTAGTGCTTGCAATACTGGAGACCTTCTTGTGGTGGGGCTAAGTGACTCTGTCTTCTTTTCATCTGGTCTCTGTCTTACCCCAGAGAATCAGTTACTCTAGATTGAAGTCTGAGCTGTGGAGAAATACCAGCAGTTAATTTCTCATGCCTCCCACAGGCAACAAGTGGAAAAGGAAAATCAAACTTAACCACTAACACACACCCAGGGTACCACTTTGGAAAGTCCTCAGGTTATTGGCCCAGTTGAAGAGCTCCCAGTCAATTGTCCCAGCCATCACTGGCCTCAAATGGAAAAGGTAAAAGTCTCTGGCAACTAGTTAGCAAGGGTCTTCTGGAAGCTCTAGTACAACTTGCTCCAGTGTTCTGTGAGCTCAGTAGGTCCCCCCCAGCAAGGAGATTAGTCTTGAAGGTTGATACCTCCTTCCCCCCTTGCCCCTCTGCTACACCCAGTCACTGGTAACCCTGCTGGTCTGTGACCCAGTTTCCTCCAATGAGCAGATGCTCCAGAGTTTTACGTCTGCCTGGGTCACAAGTAGGTCTGTGGCTCCTCAGCCAGTCTGCCACTCTCTGTCACTGTTTGGCAGGGGGAGGTGAGGCCTGATAACCTGGGTACTTGACAGGGGCTGGGGCAATTATCTCAGTTCCAGCCCTGTCCTGATTGATGTTGCTGATAGAACAGAACCAGTTGGCAGAATTTGTTTCTTTAAGCAGCTATTGGGTTGCAAATGGGTCTTATTAAGTCTGTGAGTTCCAGCCCTTTGTCTCAGCTTTCATCCCCTGAGGGCCAGGTGCGTCTGATGTTGAGTAAAGTAGTCTCCACCCAGTCTACTCTACTGGTGGCTGCCATGGGAGAAGCCACCCAGAGAGACTGGAAGTATCTCCTCAAAACATCTGCAGGTGTGTGAGCCCCACTGCCATTGTTCCTGCAGCTTCAGCTGCCACTCCATGCCTCAAGGGACTGCCTCTCCAGCTCAGCCTCCTCTCAGCTCACTTTCCTCTCACCACTCCCGAGCCAGAAAATTAGCACAGATCAGCAACAGTCTGCGCCCCATCCACACCCCTGGAGAAAATGTCCAAGAATCTGGAGAGGCCTCCAGACCTCAGGGTGAGAGTGGAGGGGAGTGCCGGAAGTTCAAACTTGCAGGTAGAGAATATATACAGTTTTATGCCTTGCAGGAGAATGTCATGGCACCCTAGTAGGGGAAGTAGGTCCAATTTTTAGAGGGTCTCTCCCATGGGGTAGAGTGGGAGGACATCTGAACTCTGCTCTCTTGTTTGTATGGAGGTATGGAGTATACTGCAAGCTGTTCTCATGAGGGAGGGGCTCCCGTCCACTTGGTTATTTGCTCTGTACCTTTTGTTTGCATTCTTGGGGTCGTAGGTCGCAGCAGGGTTCATGTGCATTCTTCGACCTTCTCTTTTGGCTCAGATCCAAACCATTGGCTTTCTTGCTAAATTTCTGTCCTTTAACTCTCCTGGATGGGAGCCTCTGCGGAAAGCTGACTGTAGATCGCCATCTTGGCTCCTCCCCCTTCAGTTTGGTAGAATTCTGATGTAAAGCTATCTGGTCCTGGACTTTTATTTTTGGGAGATTCCATATTGTTGATGCTATTTCAGTGCTTGATATAGGTCTATGTGGCATTCATAATTCTTTCTGGCTGAGTGTAGGAAGGTGCCATTTTCCCAGCTATTGGTCCATTTTCACCACATTTTTATATTTCTGAGAATATAGTTTTTTATAGTAATCATTGAGGATGTTTTGGATTTCTGAGGTTTCTGTTGTTATTTCACCTGTATCATTTCTGATTCACGATATTACAGATTTTACTTTTTGTTTCTGGTTAGATTAGCCAACGTTTTATCAATTTTATTGATCTTTTCAAACAACCAACTTTTTGTTTTGTTGATCTTCTGAATGATTCTTTTATTTTCAGTTTCATTTAATTGTGCCCTAATTTTGATTATTTCCTTTTTTCTTCTTCTGGATTGAGGTTGGAATGTTTCCTGTTCCAGTTGCTTGAGATATCCCATTAGCTTTTTAACTTCCTCTCTTTCTATTTTCTTGAGGAGGGCTTCCAATGCTATAAATTTCCCTCTTGGGACAACCTTGGCAGTATCCCACAGACTTTGATAATTTGTGTCTTCAATGTCATTTTGTTCCATAAGTTTGGTGATTTCCTTTTTAATCTTTTGCTTGACGCAGCTATCATTCAGCATAAGGTTAAGTTTCCATCTCTTTGAGTATGAAGATTCCTGATGCTATTGAGATCAACTTTTATACCTTGATGGTCTGAGAAGATACAAGGACCAAATTCTATTCTTTTAAATTTGCTGAGGTATATATATTCTTGTGTCCTAAGATCTGATCAGTTTTGGAGGATGATCCATGGGCTAATGAGAAAAAAAAGTGTATTCCGTTTTCTTTGGATCGAATGTTCTGTAGATGTCCATTAAGTTCATTTGTTGTAGTGTCAAGTTTAAGTCCAATATTTCTTTGTTTAGTTTTTTTCTTAGAGTATCCATCCATAATTTCCAAAGGGGTGTTAGACTCTCCAACTACTATAGTGCTGGAAGATATCAAATTGTTCATATCTGTTCAGTTTGCTTTATAAATTGGGGAGCATCTGGTAGGCTCCATAAATGGTAATAATTGAAATCTCTTCATGTTGAGTGTTTCCCTTGACAAATATGAAGTGATCATCTCTATATTTCCTTACTTTTGTTTGTTTAAAGCCTGTTGTAATTGTGAATAAAATTGTAACACTTACTTTTTTCTGATTTCCATTTGCCTGAATTATAGATGACTATCTCTTAACCTTGAGTCTATTCTTATCCTTTAAGACAAGGTGATACTCTCATATGCAACAAATATCTGATCTGAGTTCATGTATCCAGTCATCCAACCTACACCATTCAAAATTAATTGAGATAATTGATAAGCATGATATTGTTTTGAGTGTCATATTTTTCAAATGTCTAGTGAATATTTTTAGTCCTTTCCCTACTGTGGAAGTTAGATTTTGTTTAAAAGTCTCTGAGTGAGTTTACTTTGGCTGTGGGCCATTCTGGTGATCATTATGGGGAATAGAACTGATAATACCCTGGAGAGCTGGTTCAGTTAAGGCAAATTTCTCCAACACGTGAATGTCAGTAAATTATTTGTTGTATCCATCATAGATAAAGCTTAGTTTAGCTGGTTATAGGATCCTGGGCTATAAGTTTTTTTTTGTTTGTTTTAGGTGATTAAAGATCAATGACCAACCTCTTCTGGCTTATAAGGTTTCAGCTGAGAGATCTACAGTCATTCTGATATTTCTCCCTTTGTATGTAATGCTTTCTAACCTCTGGCTGCTTGCAGAATTTTCTCTTTTATCTTAACTTTGGCAAAGTTAATTACAATATGTCTAGGAATTTTAGTATACCTTACAATGCTTGGGAAATTCTCCTCCATAATCTCTTGGAGTAGAGCATCTGTGCCTTTGGGACCACCCTCTTCTCCTTCTGTAATTCCTATAAGATGAATGTTTTTAGCTTTTGGAGTGGTCCCACAACTCTCTCAGGGAAAGATCAGTGTTTTCTCTCCATCTGTCTGCCTCTTTGTGTTTGGGAATGTTCAAAAGCTTTGTGTTTGATTTCAGAGATCCTTTCTTCTGCCTGATCCACTCTACTACTGAGTGATTCTACTTATATTTCAGAGCTCCTCAAATATTTTTTTCATTTCTTTGAGCTCTGCCATCTCCTTTCTCATTATGTCCATATCCTTCATTAATTGGTCTTTGAATTCATTTATTTCTTGAAACAACTTTTGCACAACTTTTTGAATTTCAATATCCATATTTTTTCCTTTAAATTTTTCATCTTATTTGCCTTCAATATTCTGAAATCTATTTCTGACATTTTGGTCATTTGTTTATGAATAGCATCTTCTGACATATCCCATTTGTCATTCCTTGTGGGAGTTGATTTACTCTGATTATTCATGTTGCAGAATTCTTCCTCTGGTTCCACCCTATGCTTATTTTCCATAGTTTGGGTATGAAAACTGGAAGGGTGTAATTGAATTGGGGGTTCCAAGAATGTAGTTAACTAGTCCTTAAACACAGAGATGGGATTAGTGAATATGGCCTTTTTCTTACAGCCTTACAAAGGTCCCTTTCAAACCTGCAGCTAAAGACTCTAAGGACTAAATTGGTGTGATAGAGCTAACTGGCTCTGACTTGTTGTCAGCCAGCCTCTATTTGATCCTATTGAGTCACAAAATTAAGCTAAAATCTCAGCTTGGAGGAGATACAGTTCACTGAGATTTCCCCTCCACCCCCCAGCAACAATTGCAGGAGAAGTTAGTCCCTCTCAGTTCAAAACAAACTTAGTATGACCTTGGAGGATCACTGGGTGGACAGCCAAAGTCAATAATTCCAAGAGCAATTATACTGGGCAGTACAAATCACTGCTTAACAGTGAGAGGTCGATTGGTGACAAATAACCTGGAGGTAGGGTTCCAAGGGCAGCTCAGACCCAGAAAGCTCGGACGCTGCTATTTGGCTCCCTATGGTGGGCAAGTGCTCAGGATGGCTCTCCCAGGCAAAGAATCAGGCCAGAGGAATTGGGACCTTCTTTTCCACCCTATGACATAGCCTTACCCCACCCCTGGTTACTCTCTGGGGACGTGACCCAGCTCCCTTCAGTGGGTGAAAGCGACAGGGATATGGGCCTGCCCAAGACAAGGGGATCAGTGCATCCTTAGTGCTGTTATCTGCCACCAGGACAACATTATAAGTCTGAAGTCAGGCTTTCTTTAGTGCTCAATGGTTTCAGGGAAGCACAGCAGCAGTGACAGTCCCTGGGTGTGTTCACCACCATCCATGCCTGGGCACTCCCATAGGGCATTTTTTGCTCTTACCAAGTCAGTGTCTCTATCCCAAACCCAACCTGCTGTTGGCAGATACCCCCCTCTGGGTGTCTTTTGCACTCACAGAAGTTGTGACTCAGTCCCAGCCCTGTCTCACCACAGGAAGGTGCCACTACCATGCATCTGTGTCTGTGTCTCAGCTGCACTCCATGGTGGGCCTGGTATAATTAGAGTTCACAGAGACTGTATGTCTGTCCCAGGCCAGTTCTGTGCAGATGCCAGGGTGAATACTGTTGTGGAGTCTATTTCTCTATCCCAGCCAAATGCCTTGGTAGGGCAGGTATATTTTGAGCTCCCAGAACTGGATCCCCAGGCTGGTGCTGCTGCCATGAATATTCTCACAGAGTTTGCTTCTCTGTCCCAGCTATGCTCCACCACAGTCCAGGCATATTTTGAGCTCACAGATGCGGTGACTCTGTTCCAGCCTTGTCCTGGACAGGTGTCACCACTACAAGCATACTCTGTGGATTCTGCATCTCTGACCTACCCCTTGCTCTATCGCAGAGCAGGTACTACCGGGTGTATTTCAAGCTCACAAAGGCTGAGCCTCTGTCCCATCCCTGTCCCAATGCAGGCAGGTGCTGCAGCAGTATGCACTCTTGTGGAGTCTGTGCCTCAGTTCCAGCCACACCATGCCTGGGCAGGTACAACTGCAGGTTTATCCGTTGTTCACGTGGCCTGAGTTTCTGTCCCAGTTCTACTCCACCCACTACTGCCCATGAGGTTAAGGCTCTGCTCCCTCCATTTGCCAAAAGAAATGGGAAGTGTTTCTCCAAAATTCAACTTGCAGTGTGAGCACTTCCACCATCACAGCTGCCGTGCTCTGCTATGGGCCACATTACTCCCTCTCCCACTTGACTCCCTCATTCCACAGTACCTGATTTACACCCATGCCACTGTTTCAGCACAGACTTGTAGCAGCCCATGCCATGCCCATTCCTCTCGACAAATTGCCAAACACTTGGGACTCCATAGGGGACAGGCTTCCAGACCATGGGGTGGGGGTGGAGGGATAGACTGGGAGTTCAGAATTGTGGGTAGAATATTTGTTGAATTTTATACTGGGCGGGAGAATGCCTGGGCTCACAGGTGGGATCTCTCTGGAGAAGGAGTTCCAGTTTTTAGTGGCTCTTTCCCATGGGATAAAATAAGAGGAGATCTGAACTTTGCTCACTTATTTGTAGAAAGTACACAGCAAGCCACTCTCTTGGGGGAGGGGACTTTTGTCTGCTTGATGATGGGTTTTGTACCTATAGTTTGTTTCCTTGAGGTCACAGGTCACTGCAGCTGGGGTGATGTGCACTCCTCAATCTTGTCTCTTAGCTCAGCTCCTAACCATCAGCTTTCTGAGAACCCTGTGTCCTTTATTTCTCCTTTTGGATGGGAGCCTCTGTGGAAAGCTGGCTTTAGTCTGCCATCTTGCCCCCTGGTTATCAAGGCTAATTTTTTGGATGTTGGAAGAGGAGGAAATTCTTTGTCCATTTGACTGGGAGAAATGGGTCTGGTTCTACTAGACACAGTGGGGAGCAGGGTTCATTTTGCCCTGCTGAGGTGGAGGTACTCTTAACATTTCTTGCATGGTATAGTTTACCTTTGAACTTATTATGGCATGAGAGCAGCCCAAATAAGGCTCCATGCTGTGAGGGTAGAAATATGAATTTTTCTGACCTTTGGTGGCCTATAGTTTAAGTACTTGGCCAACCTGTTCCCACAGACCTAAAACTAAGGTTATTTTACCTGTGAACCAAGAGCAATTTAGCTGTATAGTTTACCAAAGTGAGACTGAGGCTTTTGGTCTAGCCTGCAATCAGCAGCTTTGAACAGCTGTTTGAGAATAGCACTGTACAAATGCTGTTTTCTTGAAAACTTTTGGCATGTTTAAAATGCCCCCGAAATGAATTCAGTGAAAGAGAGATTCCCCAACCAGAGGGTATCTCAGGCTTCTTACCTTAGTCAATGTGCATGTATCCTACTTTCCCAGCAATTGCTGTTTCCCGTGCTGTGCCTTGTGGCCTCAGGTCCTATCAGTCCATCTGGTCATGTCAGGATCACCATTGAAAGGGTTTAGGGTGACGAGAAGATAGGGTGTAGGCCCAAGGAATGAAGAGAAGTGACAGTCTATGTCGGGGGACTGAAGAACTCTGGGAGGACTCCCTCTTGAGTAAACCTTGGGTGTGTATTTACTATCACAAAGCAGGAAAAAGTAGTTAAACGCTTCTTATCAGACACCAGCATTAAAAAGAGCTGGAATATGGAAAGTGTCAGGCAGAATGTCTCCAAGTTGTTTTGCAAAATCTCAGACCTTAACCAAGACCTCTGTCTCTAGCATCAAGAGACCTTTGGAATCCAGAGAATCTTTACCATAACCATTAAACCTGATATTGCTGTACCTCACATATACATTTTCCTTTGGTGACCAGTATTCTGTTGTCCTGCATGAACATAACCCAAATGCCATTCTCACGATTCTCTTGGTCTCTCAAGGAGGAAGCAAGACTTATACTAAAGATCAGGGGTCAGTTTCCTCTACAATAGGAGTCCTGTTTCATTCTTGTTCATGAGGCTGTACAGTTTTCCTAACACTATTTATTGAATAGGGCTTCCCAGTTTATGTGTCTGCTTTGTAAAAGATCAGTTGAGTACTATTCAGGCATAAAAAGCAATGAAATAATATCTTTTGCAGCAATTTAGGTGTAATTGGAGACCATTATCCTAAGTGAATTATCTCAAGATCGTAAAAATAAATCACACGTACTTCCTAATAATTGGGAGCTATTGATGGACACACAGGGGCTAAGAGTTGTAAAGGTAATAGGAAATAACAAAGGGGAAAGGGGAGGAGGAGATAGGTGAAAACCCATCTTTCAGGTACAATGAACACTCTTTCAGCAATGGATACTAAAATCTCCCACTTAAGCATTAGAAAAGGTATACATATAAGAAAAAAATTGTACCCTTTAAATTTGTGATAATTAAAAAAAAGATGCATTTAATTAAAAACTAAAGTGAAGAGTGCTGACAACACATTTCTTGGAGTTCTGGCCACATAAACTTAGAAAAATATCATTGAACATGGACTGCTTCCAACTAAGAATTGTTTGTCAGCATTGGAGAACTGTTATTTTCAGTTATGAATCTATGTGCTACAGAGTGAACATACTATAAATAACATTCCTGGTCATCAAAAGGAGCTTGAGATAAAGAGTGTATCTCACATTCACAGTGATAGGTTGTCTTAATAAAAATAATCAATAAGTTGTGGTGGGCATGTGTAGTCCCAGCTACTCAGGAAGCTGAGGCAAGAGAATCACCTAAGCCCAGGAGTTGGAGGTTGCTGTGAGCTGTGTGACACCACAACACTCCACTGAGGGCTATAAAGTGAGACTCTGTCTCTACAAAAAAAAAAAATCAATAACAGAATACTGAAATAGAAATAATCCATTAGCCCACACTCTCTATGACTAAAGATATTCCAGCTGAGAGTGTGTACAATAATGCTGGAAGAATTCACTCATTTCCTCACTCCATCCCGATCCTCCTTTCTTTCAAACTATTTGCTACTCTGATTTATTTCTCCCACATTCTAGCAATATTTCTAGGTACACGGATTCCAACTGTGTAACATTCTTCAGTTATTTTACATTTCTCCACCTTGCATTTCTTATCTAAAATTGAAATCAGAAAGTACTTGTGTAATAGGGTCGTTGGCTGTGAGAACTAAATAGGATGATGTACATATAGTGCTTAGTACAGTGCCTAGTATGGCCAGTAAATGTTTATTATTATTTGACAAAGAATACAAGGAAATATCTTAGCCAGAGGTAAGAGTATTACACGTCTCAAATTATGTAAACTTTGAAAATATTTGGGTTAGTTTCTATATTTCTAAGTGTTTAAGAATATTCAACTTATAGAAAGTTCTTATATGTCTCTAATTCATTAGAATAGAACTCCTTAAGTGGACTTTCTTTTTTTAAGATAATTATTATTTTTTTAATTGTTGGAGATTCATTAAGGGTACAAAGAACCAAGTTACATTGATTGCATTTGTTAAGTAAAGTCCCTCTTATAATTGTGTCTCACTACCAAAAGATGTGTCACACACCATCACCCCACCCCCTCCCTCCTTCCCTTTCTCTGCTCTCCCCTTCCCCCACCCCCCACAGTCAACAACTGTCCTCATGTGAAAATTGAGTACATAGTATTCTTTCTTCTCCATTCTTGTGATGCTTTACTAAGAATAACATGTTCCACTACCATCCAGGTTAACACGAATGCTGTAAAGTCTTCTCCATGTTTTTTAATGGATGAATAGTATTCCGTGGGCATGTAGGCTGTTTCCACATTTTGGTGACTGTATTTTGAGCTGTCATAAGTAGTCTAGTGCCAGTGTCATTTCAGATTAGTATGAGTGTACATATGATCAGGTTACATTATTTGTGTTTTAAAATTAAAGTCCAAAATATGAGATGTAGTTGTGTGCCAGGAAGTGTACCATATACTGTTACATTGTGCCTGATAGGTGGGGAACTTACCAAGCCCCAAGCCCCCCAATCTTCTTAAATTAGTAATTTTCTCTCATGTGGGCCTGTAGCTGTTAATCTACTAGTTTCAGATTAGAACTGAGTATATGGAATGCTTGCACTTCCATCTTTGAGATAGTTAGGAGAATGTTCTCCAAATCCCTCCAGGTAAATGTCAAAACAGTCAAAGTCTCCATCTTTTTGATGGCTGAATATTAATCCATGTAATACATATACCACAATTTATTGATACATTGAAGGATTGATGGGCAGTTGGGTTATTTCTACATGTTTGCAATGGTGAATTGAGCTACTATAAATATTAGAGCGCAAATGTCCTTATGAAAAAATGATCATTCTTTTTCTTTCTGTGTAGATACCTAGTAATGGAATTTCAGGACCAAAGGAGAGGTCTACTTTTTTTTTTCCTTAAGAATTCTCAGAGGCAGAGCATGACAGCAGTTGGGAAGGACATTTAGTTGAGCCTTCCTAGAGCAAAAGGGCTGGATCTGTACTGGTGTGCAATATTGATGTACAGTGGTGGCTTGGAGTGTGCAGTGTGGAGGTGCACAGCTGGATTTGACCAGAGAAGAGGAGTACTACACTTGGTCAAGTTCTGCCAGTGGACCCAAGCCACAGTGGTGTTGGGTGGGCGGCACCCACAGCACTTGGAGTGGCAAGGTCCAAGGGGTAACTTCTTCAAGTTTATGCTGTGGGGGGAGGTACTCTCCTGAGTGGAATTTGGTGGCCAGATTGTATTGCAGGCTAGAGTGGCTCTAGTGTGTTTAGTAATTGGGGAAGCATCCATAGGGGAAAGGTTCCCAGACAAAAGGAAACTGTGGTGGGAAGAGGAGCCAGTAGCTTATATAAGTGGACAACTTGCAGACAGGCGACCACCAGGAACAAATAAGCTGGCAAACTGCTCTAAGCCTCGGAACCAGAGAGAGGTTAACAGCTGTGTTGTTTGTCCCCCAAATTCACAGCACCACCTGGTGTCCAGGAAGTATATTGCAGCATAAATATATTCCTACAAAAATTGAATCCCTACATCATATATATGTATACAAATTTGTTTTTGTTTTTTTGTTTTCTTTTTTAAACTTATTTTATTTTATTTTATTGTATTTGTTTATTTTTTGAGACAGAACCTCAAGCTGTCACCCTGGATAGAGTGCTGTGACATCACAGCTCACAGCAACCTTCAATTCCTGGGCTCAAGCGAGTCTCTTGCCTCAGCCTCCCAAGTAGCTGGGATCACAGGCGCCCACCACAACACCCAGTGATTTTTTTGGTTGCAGCCGTCATTGTTGTTTGGCGGGCCTGGGCTGGATTCGAACACATCAGCTTGGGTATACATGGCTGACGCCTTAGCCCATTGTGCCACAGGCACTGAGGCTATAAATTTATTTTTGTTTTTGATTTTTGTTGCTTTTTTTCTTATACTTTCTTCTCTTTTTCTCTTATATTTAATGTATCTTATATTATCATTATTTCTTCTGTCTCTTCTTTCCTCCTTAAATCGGTCACCGGGATTGCCTACATCATGCTATCTTAGCATTTTTTTGTTTTGTTTTCCTTTTTCTTTTATTATATTTCAACGTGCTTTGATCTTGGCTAAGTTGTAAGGTTGAATTTTCTCTTATATTCCATTTTTACATTCAAAACAAGAGCAAGGACATCTCTATTTTTTACTTTATTTATTTATTTATATTGGTTTAGGCTGCAGAATTTTAGCTTGAACTATTCTCTCACCCTAGTACACTCCAATGTATTCTCTCAGTTGTTAGAGCCCCTTCTACTCATATCATCTCTCCCACATAAAGTGCTTCAGCATCAGCCAAGATATTCCCCCACTCTGTTTCTTGTTTTTTCTTACTCTTTTTCTTGGTTTGTTGTCTTTCTTCTTTCTTCCATTATCCCTCCTCCCTCCCACCTCGTAATATGAGTCTAATTTACATTTAATTTTACATATATATATATATATATATATAATTTATATATATATAAAAATATATTTTTATTTTTTATATATAAAATATATATATATATATATATATATATATATTTTCTCTTTTCCTTTTCCTTTTCTTTCTCTTTCTGCCCTTTCTTTGCTGAGGGGGAGTGTGAAAAAGAGATGGTCTAGCAGGTTAACCTCAGCAGTGGCCTGGCTCAAAGAGGCCAGGAGAACTTTCTACTCCTGGCCCAGGAAGAAAGTAGTAGAAAGATCACACTACAGAACTTTTCTACATTTTTTCCCCCTCTTCCTTTCCCAATCTTTCCTTCTTTTTTTTTTTGCGTTTGTTCTTTTTCTTCTCTTCCTATTTTCTTGGCAGAGAAAAGCTGAGAGAGAGAACTGATAACTGCAGGTCATCTCTTCTAATGCAAACTGTGACTCCAAAAAACCAATCTTCAGGCAAAATAACTGAACTACAGTTTTCTGACATTCTGAACTTATAGGACACAGTTCCCTCCTTACCTGATGCACCAAAAGCCTGACCTCTGCTGCAACTGAGGGAGGAGGACTTGAGTAGTGACCACCCTCACTGTCTGCCAGACCAGGCGGCCCACCAGGTGAGAGACTCCGGGGCCCCACTGAGCCCCCGCTGGCCCCCAGGCCAGGAACTCTGCCTGGAACTGTGGTGGTCCACTCCGCCGCCTGCTGAGCCCACCACCCACTGGCCAGGGACTCTGCAGTGACCCCTGTGCAGGTTGAATCAGTGCCTCACAGGCCTCAGCCCGCTGCCTGGAGCGGCCAGGAATTCCATGGGTACTCCTGGGTAGCCCCGATTATAGCCCCGGGCCATGGCCTGCCACCAGCAGTGGTCAGGAACTCCACAGGCACTCCCGTGCTTCCCTGATTTGCACTGCCTTGAGCACTGCCAATAGTGGCCAGGAACTCCTCTGGGACTCCCGAGCAGCCCTGATTGGCACTCGCCTTGGCTCGCACCAGCAGCAGCCAGGAACTCTGCCGGGGCCCCGGCATGGCCCTTATTGGTGCTCGCCTTGGCCAGGAACCACACTGGGACTTCCATGCAACCCCGATTGGTGCTTGCCTTGGCCTGCTGCCAGCAGCAGCCAGGAACTCCACAGGTACTCCTGTGCGGCCTGATTGGCACCCTGCAGGGCATTGGTCTGCCACCAGCAGTGGCCAGGAACTCCACAGGGATTCCCATGTGGCTCTGATAGGTGCTTGCCTTGGGCGCCGCCAGCAGTGGCCAGGAACTCTGCCAAGCCTTGGCCCACCAGGACATCTGCAAGGACTCCTGTGCCATCCTGATTGGCGCTCGCCTTGGCCTGCCACCAGCAGCCACCAAGGACTCCACCAGGAACCTGCCAGGCCTCCGCCTGCCTTCTAGAGCCAGGAACTCTGGAAGCCAAACAACCCATGTCTTCTCCTAACGTCTCTGCCTCCGCACTGGCCCTGCCCATCTTCCCAGGGACTCAGGAGGGGCATGACCTGTGCCCTTCCTCTGGAACCCTCCTCCAAGCCAGAAACTGCTGGACATATGGGCTCCCTTTGCAAAGGTCCACATGGGTGGACCATCCAATGCCCTGCTGCTTGATCCAAGAGTGCCACAATCTGTAGCTGCTCCCACAGCCAGAAATCTCT
This sequence comes from Arctocebus calabarensis, assembly GCA_963573935.1. Lineage (NCBI taxonomy): Eukaryota > Metazoa > Chordata > Mammalia > Primates > Lorisidae > Arctocebus > Arctocebus calabarensis. The sequence goes on along the minus strand of CAUYON010073813.1, from coordinate 44,448 downwards.
GCCTGGGGCAGTCCCACAGGGGCTACACAGGATCACTCCCTACAAAGATTCAGCAACAACAGAGTGATTCTGCCAGGGTCTGATCTGGGAGAGACACCTCCCCAACTCTGAGGACGGTCATAGGCAACAGTGAAAAATAATCATGACTCGGACTCAAGAGAAAAACTCTGGCATTATGAATAATCAGAGTAGATTAACTACCCCAAGGATCGACAAGGTAGATACATCACAAGAGCCAATGCATAAGCAAATTGCCTGAGATGTCAGAAATCGAGTTCAGTGTCTGGATAGCAAATAAGATTAGCAGAATGGAGGAAAAGATGGAACTAGAATTTCAAACAGTAAACCAAAAAATGACCCAAAAGATATCTCAAGAGTTCAACGAATTCAATGACAAAATGACCAAAGATTTTGACAAATTGAGGCAAGAAGTTGCAGCCCTCAAAGATCTGAGAAATACAGTAGATTCCCTCAGTAACAGAATGGAGCAAGCAGAAGAAAGGATTTCTGACATGGAAGACAAAGCTTTCAAACGCTGCCGAACTTCCAAAAAGGAAGAGAAATGGAAGGCAAAACCAGATCATTCTCTCAGACAGCTCTGGGATAACTCGAAGAAAACCAGTATTCGCCTTATAGGGATACTTGGTAACGATGAAGTGGCTTCACAAGGCACAGAGTCTCTTCTTTATGAGATTATGAAAGAGAACTTTTGAGACATGCGAAGACATTCTGAAATTCAGATAGCAGACAGTTTCAGAAGCCCAGTCCGACTCAACCTGAATAAGACATCCCCCAGGCACACAAAAATTAACCTCACTAAAGTTAATACGAAGGAGAAAATTTTGAAAGCAGCCAGATGTAAGAAATCCATTCCTTACAAGGGGAAAAATATTAGAATAACTGCAGCTATATCTGATAAAATCTTTCAATCTAGAAGAGAATGGTCATCGAATTTAATCTCCTAAAACAAAAGAACTTTCAACCCAGGATCCTGTACCCATCTAAACTGAGTTTCATTTATGATGGAGAAATTAAATACTTTAATGACATCCACATGTTGAAGAAATTTGCCAAAGCTAAACCAGCTCTCCAGGATATTCTCAGACCTGTCCTCCATAATGACCAGTATAATCTTCCACCACAAAAGTAAACTCACCCAGAAAATTTTTATCAAATTTCAACTCCCACAGTGATGAAGGGAATAAAAATGTCCAGTGGACTTTCTAAAGATTTATCATTATTTTCAATTAATGTGAATGGTTTAAATTGTCCTCTAAAGAGGAATAGGTTGGCTGACTGCATACAAAAACTCAGGTCAGATATCTGCTGCATATGAGAATCTCATCTTACCTTAAAACATAAATATAGATTCAAGGTGAAGGGATGGTCATCTATATTCCAGGCAAATGGAAACAAAAAATAAGCAGGTGTTGCAATCTTATTTACAGATACAATAGGCTTTAAACAAACCAAAGTAAAGAAGGATAGAGATGGACATTTCATATTTGTTGAAGGTACTACTCAATATGATGAGATTTCAATTATTAATATTTATGCACCCAACCAGAATGTGCCTCAGTTTATAAGAAAAACTCTAATAGACATGAGTAACTTGATTTCCTCCAGCTCCATAGTAGTTGGAGATTTTAATACTCCTTTAGCAGTGTTGGATAGATCTTCTAATACGCAGCTAAGTAAAGACATTTTAGATTTAAACTTAACCATTCAACAACTGGATTTAATAGACATCTGCAGAACATTTCATCTTAATAAAATTGAATACATATTCTTCTCATGAGCCCATGGAACGTACTCCAAAACTGATCACATCTCAGGTCACAAGTCTAAACTTGACAAATTTAAAAGAATAGAAATTATTCCTTGCATCTTCTCTGACCATCATGCAATAAAAGTTGAACTTAATAACAACAGAAATCTGCATACTCATACAAAACATGGAAGCTAAATAACCTTATGCTGAAGGATAGATGGGTCGCTGATGAGATTAAGAAGGAAACATATTGTTCTTTGCAAATTATCTCAAGAATGGAAGAAAAAGTATCCAATGTACTCAGCCCTACTATGAAGCTAATATAAAGGTTTCATATGAAGGCTATAACCCAACTATAGCACAAGAATATGGGGAAATGGGCAAGGTAGGGGAGGGGAGGGGGGAGGTTTGGGGTGGAGGGATTTTAATTGGTGGGGCCACACCTATGGTGCATCTTAGAAGGGTACAGGCAAAACTTACTAAATGCAGAATAGAAATATCTTCATATAATAACTAAGAAAATGCCATGAAAGCTATGTTAAACAGTTTGATAAAAACATTTCAGATTGTATATGAAACTAGCACATTTTACCCCTTGATTGCACTAATGTATGCAGCTATGATATAATAAAAAAGATGTTAATAAGATAAGATTTCCAATGTAATGACAAAAAAAAAAAAAAAAAAAAAAAACCATACAGGTAATAGGAATCCCTGTGGGGAAAGAAGATTGTGATTGTCCCAAAGGTATGAAAACCCTACTGGAGACCTTCATAAATGAAAATTTTCCACGTTAAACTAAAGATCATGACATGCTCCTTTCAGATGGATATCAAACCCTGGGTGATCTCAGCACTAACAGAATGTCTCCAAGGCAATTTTTAATGAACATGTCCAAAGTTAAGATGAAGGAGAAAATCCTGCAAGCATGTAGGAAGAAGCACCAGTTGACCAATAAGTGGTGAACCATTAGGTTGACAGCTGACTTTTCAACCCAAACCTTCTAAGCAAGGAGAGTATGGTCATCCACCTTCAACATCCTTAAAATATATTTGAGCCTAGAATCCTATTTCTTATCAAACTTAGTTTCAAAATTAATGTAGAAATCAAATCATTTCCACACATATAAGCACTGAAGAAATTCACCATAACAAGACCAGCTCTACAGGAAATACTCAGACTTATTTTCAGTACTGAACACCACAATGGACCACCACTGAATTATACATCTAGAATCCAGAGGCCAGAATTCAGCTTTCACAATGGCACAAAGGATTAAACTACAGTAAAAACTACCTCACAATTACATGAATGGAAATCTACCACAACTATTGAAACTTTCAATAAATGTCAATGGATTCAATTCCCCACTGAAGAGGCACAGGCTGCCTGATTGAATGAAAAAACACAAGCCATCCATATGTTGTCTCCAGGAGACACATCTTACCCTAAAGGAAAAATCAAAACTCAGGTTTAAGGGATGGGAAACTGTATCACGCAAATGGAAATCAGAAGAAAGGAGGGCGTGCGATCTTATTCTCAGACACAAGCAGATTCAAAGAAACTTTAGTTAAGAAAGACAAAGGTCATACTGGTCAAAGAAACAATAAAACAAAAGGACATCTCAATGCTAAACATTTCAACACCTAACTTAAGTACTCCCAGATTCACGAAACAGAACTTGAGGGGTCTGAGCAATCTGATATATCATAACACCCTAATAGTTGGGTACTTCTGTTAGAACTGGACAGATCCTCTAAACTGATACTAAACAAGGATACAAAGGACTTAAACATGACCCTGGATCAAATGGAATTAAAAGACATATATGGAATACTTCATACCAAAGTAAATGAATACACTTTTTTCTCATAAGCTCATGGAACATATTCCAAAATAGATCACATCCAAGGATACAAATCAAACCTCAGCAAGATTAAAGGAATGCAAATTATACCATGTCTCTTCTCAGACCACAAAGCCATAATGGTGAAGCTCAACTCCAACAAAATTGTTCATCCCCACACAAAGTCTTGGAAACTAAACAACCATATGCTGAATGACAGTTGAGTCCACGAAGAGATTAAAGAGGAACTTTCTAATTTCCCCAAACATAACAACAATGAATATACAAGTTACAAAAACTTCTGGGATACAGCAAAAGCAGTCCTGAGAGGAAAATTTATCGCATTAGATGTCTACCTTCAAAAAACAGAATGTACGCATCAGCACATTCACAAACCACCTTATGGAATTAGAAAAAGAAGAATAATCTAATGCTAAACCATACAGAAGAAAAGAAATAACCAAAATTAATTCAAGATTAATGACATTAAAAACAAAAAAAAATCATTCAAAAAATTAGCAAAACAAAAAGTTGGGTTCTTTTGAAAAAGCAAATAAAATAGATAAACTCTTGGCCAGACTTACAAGAAAAAGAATAGTAAAATCTCTAGTAACCTTAATCAAGAATGATAAAGGAGAAATAACAAAAAATGCCACAGAGATATAAGAGAGTATCTCTAAATACTACAAAAATTCTATGCCCTAAAATTTGACAATATAGAGGAAATGGATCAATACTTTGAATCACACCCTCTCATAAGACTTAATGAAGATGAAATAGACCTTTGGAACAGACCAATTTCAAACACTGAGATTAAAGAAAAAATAAAAATCTCCCCCCCAAAAAATGTCCTGGTCAAGATGGCTTCACAGCAGAATACTATCAAACCTTCAAACACAAGATCATACCTATACTTCAGAAATTATAACAAAAAATTGAGGAGGAAAGAATCTTCCACAACATGTTCTAAGAAGCAAATATCACTCTTATGCCAAAACCAGGAAAAGACCCAACCAAAAAAGAGAACTACAGATCAATTTCACTAATGAATATAGATGCAAAAATCCTCAATAAAATCCTAGTGAATAGATTACTGCTTATCATTAGAAAAGTCATACAGAGAGGCGGAGCTTGATGGCGGTCAGGAAGGATGTGTAGCCCATCTCTCCCAAGTCATCAGATGAGAGGGAGGGAGTTCTGGATCTTTTCCCACAAGGATTATTGGAGTGGATAGACATCTGAAGATGTGGTGTATTGCTAGATTGCTGCATTTGACATGTAATTCAAAACTATGGACTTTGGTATAGAGTTTTTCCCCTGCCCAGCCACCCTGGCCAGCAGCCGGCGCCTCCCTCATGGAGGACAACAGTTTGCAATTCACAAAATCTAACTGATGAAAATTTCAGTGAAGTGTGGATTCCTAAGTGGAGTTTGATGCACAGAAAGGTGTGCCCCTCAGAGCCACATAGGGCTAGGCAGCCCAAAGAAAAATTGAGGGGAGGGGATCTTGCCAGGGAAACAGAAATTTTGAATAGTCTGAAATAGTGGACACTTTTCCCCAGAACATCAGGAGTAATTAAAACAGACCATACCATTCCTGGTGGGGAATAGTGGTGATGTCTGGCTGTTCACGATGAGTGGGGAACTGGGGCTACATAGAGAGACTCTGATCCCGGAAATTGGGAAAAAAGTTCTCTGCACCTACCCCTGATCCCATTGCAGTTGCCAGTTCTCAGGAGAAAGTGGGAGCAGAGTGGAAAGATTTGTAAAGCCTGACTCCTGCACCGAGTTTGGAGGACGGATACGTATAGGAGTGCATTCTGGAACAGAGCACCCAAAGTGGGGTAACATTTAGGGAACAAACTTTAATAGAAACTCCAAAAATGGCACTGGCCAGGTAGAGTGGTTACCCTTGGTAACAATGTAAACTGTGAATCAGGTATAAGCCTGGGAACACTCACAGCGCCACCTGGTGTCCAGGAAGTATATTGCATTATAAATATATTCCTACTAAAGTTGACATCTATGTCTACACCTACACATAAATGTGTATTTTCATATATGTACAAGAATAATATTTTTTGAGGTTGGGGCCCTTTTTCCCCATTGTTTTCTTTCTTATTTATTTATTTATTTATTTATTTATTTTTATGTCTCTAGAATGGAAGAAAAAGTATCCAATGTATACACCCCTAATATGAAGCAAATTTATATCTTTCAAATGAAGGCTACAACCCAATTATTTCCATCCTTTTCTTGGAGAAGATATAGTTAATTTTTTCTTTCTTATTTGATTTTTTTAATTTTTATTTTTTCTATTTTAAATTTTATTTTTCTTTTTTCTTTCTTCTTTTTTTAACTCTGATGAACACTATTTTTTTCTCTCTTCCTCTTCTTCACTTCTTATGGTTTTGAGAGTGCTTACATAAGATTTTTTAGACTATTTCTTTTCAATTATTTTACAATTATCATTATTTTTATTGTAGATTTTTTTTGTTTTGTTATTTGTTTTTTATTTTGTTTCATCTGCATGTCTATGTGCTTCTGACTGTGCATGCATCTGTGGGCTTGTGTGTCTGGTAGCCTTTTTATCTGTTTATTACTTCATTTCATCTCAATGTGATTGATGTTCTGCTAAATCCTTTGGTTGGCTATTTTCTCTAACTCCCATTTTCACATCCAAAAAGAACAAGGGGGAATGGGGTACAACGGCTGATTGGAGGCTGCTCCCAACAGAGGCTCCAGTCCAGAGGAAGAGATAACAGCCAGAAAGAACCCAACAAAGCTGAAGAAGGGGAGCTGAACTGAGAGATGAGATAGATAATTGCTCGTCTTCCCTGCTAAGGCAAGCTTTGAACCCAAAGAAACTATTTTCAGTACAGATCTCATCCCAAAGAGGTTGTGTGGCCATCCCCTCCCCTAAGAGAGCTGCTTGCTTACTGTGTGATCTCTATTGGTGAGCAATAAACTGAGGCTCTCCTTCTTCATCCCACCAGAGGGAATTGCTGGAAGTTAGGACTCCATCTCAAGAGAGTGCATACTGAGAGTCTAGGAACTCCCTTGTCTGGTAGGAAATTTGAACAAATGTTTTCCTTGCCACTTAGATCCTTCAGGCTACACCCCAGACCCCAGTCTGGCAGTCTAGAATTCCATCTCCTCCAGAATCCAGATTGTCTGCATTTCTTAGCTAGGAGCGGGCATTGCATAGATGGTGGCTGTACAGCTGAGCTGTACCTGTGAATCCACTGACTGTACAGGAAGGCATAGAGGGAAAGGTGACTGACCTGGCCCAAAGGAAAAAAATGTATCTCAGAAGCAGACAGAGGCTTGGGTTTCTGCACTGCGAGTGGTGGCTCGGAAGGTGCTGAGGTGCATGAACCTAAGAGGAGGCACCTCCCATCCAACTTCAGCATTAGTAGAGTGATCCTGCTGGGGTCTAACTTTGGAGAGTCATCTCCCCAACTCTGGCCTTCCAGAGAGAACCAGACCTCACCCTATGGGGAATCCAGTACTGCAGAACAGTGGCAACAAAAGTGCAATGGCCAAGGGAGAAATTCTTTTGCTGTCTGGATATCCTCAGATTTGGAATGAGCTTAGGTGGAACTTTCTTCAGCTGCCATTGAGCACGTGAGGCAGGCAGAACTCAGCCTCACATGTTGGATGGTGGTAGACTGTGGTAACCACAAGGAGGTGACAACGTACTCACTTTGACTCTGGCATGCATATAGCCCTGGCACATTTACTCATTGGACAGAGCAGAGCACAGGGATTGGGTTAACAGAGACTGCCAGAGAGACTAGGAGAGACTGGGGTGACCAGAGTCCAGTGGTGAAGGATGACCAAGTTGAGGTAAGAGGCATCAACCCCCTGGCTCTTAACCTCTGACTGGATGGGCATTTCTGACTTCTTGGAGCACCAAATGTGCTCAAATCACACTTCAGCTGCCAATAAACTCCTAACATCTAGTTGCTGGAGTCCTCTGATCCCTCCAGATAGAGAGTGGGGGCCTGTCAGGGACAATTGGTCTGGAACTTTTGAACAGGACAAATTATCTGAGGACCCTCCAAGGTGGGTCCCAGATTTTTCTGTAGTGGGAAGGTTTGATTGTCCTCTTCCAGATATTACCAGTGGGGATAGGGATGTCCTAGTTGCTTGTATTTCACTAAAGCTGCGACTGCAACCCAGGGTTACTAATTCGCTAGGATTAGACAGACATTCATTGAATATAAGACAGAGCCAACTAGCCCCGCTACACCAAGCAGGCCTCCAGAGACAAAGACTGTACTACTGTACAGGTACTTTGAAAAATTGTAGAGGAAAAGCTGCAGTCACCAGTCCCAGTTCCTAGGCTAAACATAGAAAAACAATCATGGGGTGGAATAAGCAGAAAAACTCTGTCAAAATGAATAAACAGGAAAGAATTTCTGACAGTGAAGACACAGCATTCAAATGCTCCCAAACACTCAAAGAGGAAGAGAAATGGAAGGCAAAAATGGATCATTCTCTCAGACAGCTCTGGGATAACTCGGAGAAAACCAATATTCGTCTTATAGGGATACCTGACAGCGACGAACTGGCTTCACAAGAAACAGAGTCCCTTCTTCTTCAGATTATAAAATAGAATTTCCCAGACATGCCTAGAGACTCTGAAATTCAGATATCAGACAGTTTCAGAACCCCAGCACGACTCAACCCAAATAAGATATCCCCCAGGTACATCATAGTCAACTTCACTAAATTTAATAGGAAGGAGAAGATTCTGAAAGCAGCCAGACACAAGAAAAGCATAGTTACAAGGGGAAGAATATTAGAATAACTGCATATCTCTCTGCTCAAACCTTTCAAGCTATAAGGGAGTGGTCATTGACTTTTAACCTCCTAAAATAAAATAACCTTCAATGCAGGATCCAGCCAAACTGAGTTTCATTTATGACAGAGAAATTAAATACTTTAATGACATCCACATGTTGAAGAAATTTGCTATAAGCAAACCAGCTCTCCAGGATATTCTCAGACCTATCCTCCATAATGACTAGCGTAAACCTCCACTACAAAAGTAAACTCACTCAGAAACTTTTGACCAAATTCCTAACTCCACAATGTTGAAAGGATCAAAAATACCAACTTCACTTTTGAAAGGCTTATCATTATTTTCAATGAACGTGAATGGTTTAAATTGTCCTCTAAAGAGGTACAAGTTGGCTGACCGGATACAAAAACATAGACCAGATATCTACTGCATACAAGAATCTCATCTCACCTTAAAGGATATATGCAGACTTGAGGTGAAGGGATGGTCATCTATATTCCAAGCGAATGGAAAGCAGAAAAATGCAGGTGTTGCAATCTTATTCCAGATACAATAGGCTTTAAACCAACCAAAGTAAGTAAAGATAAAGATGGGCATTTTATATTTGTTAAAGTTAATACTCAAAACGATGAGGTTTAAATTATTAATATTTATAGACCCAACCAAAATGTGCCTCAATTTATAAAAGAAACTCTAACAGACATGAGCAACTTGATATCCTCCAGCTCCCTAGTCGTTGGAGATTTTAACACTCCTTTAACAGTGTTGGGCAGATCCTCCAAAAAGAAGCTAAGCAAAGAAATTTTAGATTTAAACTTAACCATCCAACATTTGTATTTAACAGGCATCTACAGAACATTTCATCCCAACAAAACTGAACACACATTCATCTCATCAGCCCACGGAACACACCAAAATCGATCACATCTTAGTTCACAGGTCTAACCTCAACAAATTAAAAAAAATAGAAAGTATTCCTTGAATCTTCTCAGACCATAAATGAATAAAAGTTGAACTCAATAACAACAATAATCTGCATACTCAAACAAAAACATGGAAGCTAAACAACCTCATGCTGAAGGACAGATGGGTCATTGATGAGATTAAGCAGGCAATTTCCAAATTTTGTAAAAAAATGATAATGAGGGCATGAATTATCAGAACCTCTGGGATACTGCAAAGGAAGTCCTTAGAGGGACATTTATAGCACTAGAAGCATTCCTCAAGAGAACAGAAAGAGAGGGAGTTAATAACTTAATGGGACATTTTAAACAACTGGAAAAGAAGAGCATTCCAACCTTAAACTGAGCAGAAGAATAGAAATAACCAAAATTAGAGCATAATTAAATGAAATTGAAAATAAAAGAATTATACAACAGATCAATAAATCATAAAGATGGTCTTTTGAAAAATTCAATAAAATAGATAAACCTTTGGCTAACTTAACCAGGAAAAAAAGAGTAAAATCCCTAATCTCATGAATCAGAAATGGTAAAAACGAAATAACAACAGACTTCTCAGAAATACAAAAAATCTTTAATAAATGTTACAAGAAACTTTACTTTCAGAAATATGAAAACCTGAAGGATTTTGACTAATACTTGGAAGCAGGACACCTTCCAAGACTTATCCAGAATGAAGTGGAAATGTTGAACAGGCTGATATCAAGTTCTGACATAGTATCAACTATACAAAATCTCCCTAAAAAAAAAAGACCTGGACCAGATGGCTTCACATCAGAATTCTACCAAACCTTTAAAGAAGTACTAGTTCTTTATTAAAGAAGTACTAGTACCTATATTACTCAACCTTTTTCAAATTATAGAAAAAGAAGGAATACTGCTGAACACATTCTATGAAGCAAACATCACCTTGATCCCTAAACCAGGAAAAGACCCAACAAGAAAAGAAAATTATAGAGCAATATCAATAATGAATACTGATGCAAAAATATTCAATAAAATCCTAGCAAACTGAATCCAGCAACACATCAAAAAAATTATACACCATGACCAAGTAGGCTTTATCCCTTGATCTCAAGGCTGGTTCAATATACTTAAGTCTATAAAAGTAATCCAGCACATAAACACATTAAAAAATGAAGACCATATCATTATCTCAATTGATGCAGAAAAAGCTTCTGATAATATCCATTATCCTTTCTTGGTCAGAACACTAAGGAAAATTGGTATTGAAGGGACATTTCTTAAACTGATAGAGGACATCTACAGCAACACCACGGCCAATATCGTATTGAATGGAGTTAAATGGAAACCATTCCCAGGATCAGGAACCAGGCAAGGTTGACTATTATCTCCTCTGCTCTTCAAGATTGTAATGGAAGTTTTAGCCATTGCAATTAGGGAAGAAAAGGCGATCAAGGGTATCCACATAGGGTCAGAAGAGACTAAAATTTCACTCTTCACAGATGACATGATTGTATATCTGGAAACACCAGTGATTCTACTACAAAACTTTTAGAAGTTATCAAAGAATACAACAGCATCTCAGGCTACAAAATCAACACTCATAAATCTGTAGCCTTTATATACACCAACAATAACCAAGCAAAAAAAAAAAAAAAAAAACACTCAAAGACTATTCATTTCAGAGTAGTGCCAAAGAAGATGAAATATTGGGAGTCTCCCTAACAAAGGATATGAAAGACCTCTATAAAGAGAACTATGAAACTCTAAGAAAAGAAATCGCTGAACATGTCAACAAATGGAAAAAATATCATGCTTATGGTTGGGAAGAATCAACATTGTTAAAATGTCCATACTACCCAAAGCAACATACAATTTGAATGCAATTCCTATTAAAGCTCCACTGTCATATTTTAAACATATTGAAAACATAATACATAGTTTTATAGGGAATCAGAAAAAACTTCGAATAGCCAAGACATTGCTTAGAAATAAAAACATAGCAGGAGGGATCATGCTACCAGACCTAAGACTGTACTATAAATTGATAGTGATCAAAACAGCATGGTACTGGCACAAAAACTGAGAGGTAGATGTTTGGAACAGAATAGAGGACCAAGAGATGAACTCAGGTACTTACTACTATTTGATCTTAGACAAGCCAATTAAAAACATTCAGTAGGGAAAAGACTCCCTATTTAACAAATTGTGCTGGGATAACTGGCTGATGACCTGTAGACGACTGAAATTGAACCCACACCTTTCACCAATAACGAAGATAGACTCACACTGGATTAAAGATTTAAATTTAAGGCATGAAACTATAAAAATACTAGAAGAGGATGCACGAAAACTGTTTAAAGAATTGGCCTGGGGGAATAATTTATGAGGAGAACCCCCAAGGCAATTGAAGCAGTAACAAAAATATACTACTGAGACCTGAAGAAACTAAAAAGCTTCTGCACGGCCTAGAACACAGTAAGTATAGCAAAAGTTTAGTCAGCCCTCAGAATGGGAGAAAATATTTTCAGGTTATGCCTCTGACAATGGTTTAATAACCAGAATCCACAGAGAACTCAAATGTATTAGCAAGAAAAGATCAAGTGATACCACCTCACAATAGGCAAAGAATTTGAAGAGAAACTTATCTAAAGAAGATAGGCACATGGCCTACAGACACATGAAAAAATGTTCACTATCCTTAATCATCAGAGAAATGCAAATCAAAACTACCTGAAGATATCATCTAACTCCAGTAAGATTAGCCCACATAACAAAATACCAAAACCAGAGATGTTGGCATGGATGTGGAGAAAAGGTAACACTTCTACATTGCTGGTGAGAATGCAAACTAATGCGTTCCTTTTGGAAAGACGTTTGGAGAATACTCAGAGATCTAAAAATAGACCTGCCATTTGATCCTATAATTCTTTTACTTGGTAAATACCCAGAAGACCAAAAATCACATTATAACAAGGATATCTGCATCAGAATGTTTATTGCAGCCCAATTCATATTTGCTAAGTCATGGAAGAAGCCCAGGAGCCCATTGATCCATGAATGGATTAATAAATTGTAGTACATGTATAACATGGAATATTTTTTCAGCCTTAAAGAAAGATGAAGACTTTACCTCTTTCATGTTTACATGGATGGAGCTGGAACACATTCTTCTTATCAAAGTATGTCAAGAATGGGACAAAAAGTATCCAATGTATTCAGCCCTACTATCAAGCTAAGTTATAGTTTTCATATGAAGGCTATAACCAAATTATAGCACAGGAATATGGGGAAAAGGGCAAATGAGGGTAGGGGAGGAGAGGGGGAGGTTGGGTGGAGAGAGGGTAATCACCCATTTTAAACATCAGAATAATGAATGAGTTGTCTTTGTTCTACGTTTGCATTCGTGATTGCCACTGCTCCTAGACAAACTATAACAGTCCTTGATGGTTTAGAGTGAGTCTTTTCTTTTTATATTCCATGCCTAACATAGTACCAAGTACATAGAAGGTACATATATATTTATTAATAATTATCATCTTCTTTTAAAATTTTACTGCAAATAGTCACTATTTCTCCCGTGCTCTCTTTCAATGTGGCAGAAGAGTATGGAAGCCTCATATACAAATAGATAAAGGTAAGTGGAGTCAAAGGCCAATTCAGAATAAACGGAATACAAGTGCTTGATAAAAATGTGAAAGTTGACCTGGCGTCCGTAGCACAGTGGGTTAAGATGTTGGCCACATACACCAGAGCCTACTAAACAACAATGGCAACTGCAACTAAAAAACTAGTCCCAGCTACTCGGGAGGCTGAGATAAGAGACTAGCTTATACCCAAGAGTTTGAGGTTGCTGTGAGCTACTACAGCACGCTACCGAGGATGGCATAATGAAACTCTGTCTCAAAAAAGAAAGAAAACTGTAAATTGAGACAACTCAATTGGTAATTAAAGCAATGACACAAAATTGTGAAGACATGATCTTTTGCATATTAAATGGGCAAAGATTTTTTGTGAAAGTGATCAAGGTTTAAGGAAATTAACAGGCCCATATAATTTTATAATGAGTAAAACCTTAGTATGGTATTAAGGTAGGACAGTTTGGCAATACCTAGCTGTCCTGATCTACAAAGGCAGACTAATACATTTAGCTGCTATAACAAAATACTACAATATGGATAGCTTATAAACAATAAAAGTTTATTTCTCACAGTTATGGAGGTTGGGAAGTCCAAGACCAAGGCATTGGCAGATTTGGTGTCTGGTGAGGACACACTTTTTGGTTCATAAATCTCCCCTTCTTGCTGTGTCCTCAAGTGGTGGAAGAGATCAGGCAGCTCTTTAGGTCTCTTATCAGGTCACCAGTCCCACTCATGAGGGTTCCGCCCCAATGATACAATCACCATCCAAAGGCCCCCTGGTTCAGGTTCAGCATGTGAATTTTGAGAAGCCACAAACATTCAAGCCATAGCAGTAGACAAACATTAAATATGTTAAATTTGTGCATTTTCTTTGACTCAGAAACTCCATTTCTGATATATTTTTAAATGCTATTGTATTCAAAATTTACCTCAAAACATGATTTGCTTCAAAGTTGTTTATACAAAATTAAGGCAAGAATATATATGCTTTACAACAGATAAATGATGAATAATTGATTATTAATGTACAAGTGTTTATGAATAACTGATAGATATGCTGAATCCAAAGTACTCAGCCCTACTATGAAACCAATTTAAAGCTTTCATATGAAAGCTATAATGCAATTATAGCCCAAGAATATGGGGAAAGGGGAGACGGAGGGGAGGGGTAAGAACGGGAGGAGGGAGGGTAATTGGTGGGACCACACCTCAGGTACCGCTTTACAAGGGTACGTGTAAAATTTACTAAATGTAGAATATAAATGTCTTAACACAATAACTAAGAAAATGCCGTGAAGGCTATGTTAACCAGTTTGATGAAAATATTTCAAATTGTATATAAAGCCAGCACATTGTACCCCATGATTGCATTAATGTATACAGTTATGATTTAATAAAAGAAAATAATAATAAAATAAAGTGAAGACAGAAAAAAAAAGAAATAAGATTGCATAAGAATATTAGCAGAGGAAGACATATCTTAGTGTATCTATATATATTTCAAGAATATATGTCAATAAATCAAATAAAATGAGATCATAGGATCTAAATATACATGATAAGTCATAAACAAGTATTAAGTAATTATATAAAAAGTAAAACTTTATTTGAAAAACTCCATTGCATTACAAGCAACTATACCAGTGCATATATTTTTTACAAATGTATGTGCGTGCATGCATGTAAAACCCTCATTACTTCTTCCCTAGTTCTTGGCACATACTAAGCATTCTGTAATTTTTTATATGAAGTATTTTACATGAAAAATACCGAAATTGTCTATAATGGTCTACAGTCTACTCCATATAAAATAATTATTAAAATTATCATCACTCTAAGTACAAATTTTTTAGGGGTTAAATAAATTGGCAAATAGCAAAAACTATTTAAACTTGATCTAACTAGAAAAAAATCACCTGAAATTTTGGATAATGTCCTATTACAAAATAATGATCATGAAACAATGATCCTGTCTGTCTTTAGCTCCAAACCCATCATGTCTCCCATTTCACTCAGTAGGGAAATGCCCAGACAGTGACCTGCAACACATGTAGGACGTAGCTTCTTGTTTCTTCTCTTCCCTTAATTCTTCCTATTCTTGTTCACTCCAGTTCCAGCCATACAGATTTCCCATTTGCTGTTCCTTCCACTTGCAATGATGTTCCACCAGATATCCCAACAACCAACCCTCATCAGCTTCAGATGCTTGCCTGAAAGTTGCCTTCTCAGGAAGATCTTCCCCAACCAGCATATTTAAAATTGTGGGTCCTACTTCTCATATTCACTACCTCACCCTGTCCTGTTTTTTCTCTCTAGCATACATTTATTTTAACAATATGTGGGTTCATTATTTGCCCTCTTCACCTAGAATGTAAGGTCTTAGAGCTTTTGTTTGCTGCCATATCAACAATAATCTGAAAAAGTGCTTAGTACATGGTAAATGCTCAACAAATATTTGTGAAT
The DNA here is from genome assembly GCA_963573935.1 of Arctocebus calabarensis. Classification (NCBI taxonomy): domain Eukaryota; kingdom Metazoa; phylum Chordata; class Mammalia; order Primates; family Lorisidae; genus Arctocebus; species Arctocebus calabarensis. The sequence continues at coordinate 28,991 of CAUYON010073813.1, read as the reverse complement.
AAATATCTGAAACAGATGATAGGCTATCTTCCCCTATCTTTTCATACTTCTGTATTAGCATTCGATATATGTATTTAATGTTGTACATTTGTGTGTCTCTCTCATCCATCAGAGAGAACCATTCAAGGACACGGACTATGTATTATTAGTCTTTGAATCCCTCAGCTTATATATAAATAGTGTCTAGAATTAAGTAGATGTGCTCTAAATACGTGTAGATTAAACAGTAAAAGTATTAAAAACAACATATTTTGTACTTTCCCGAAAGTACCTATCCCAGTGATTTTTTTCTTGTTGAAAAAGTGAAATTTATCATGTATATCAATCTGAGCTAACACGTACACTAAAACATATTTCCTGTTCTGACTCATTTCTTTTTTTTTTTTTTGCAATTTTTGGCCGGGGCTGGGCTTGAACCCACCACGTCTTGCATATGGGGTTAGTGCCCTACCCCTTAGAGCTACAGGTGCTACCCCTGACTCGTTTCATAACAATTCACTTTACAATACTTGATAAATATTTATGCAAAGTACCTATTGTATTTTCAAAAATTCAGAAATATTTTCCATTTTCTTATTTCTTGTCTTCAACATATTCAAAGAGTGTCATTAGTTTTGTTTTTCCAAACTCTCTCTTCCATTTATCAAAAACGATATCAAATTATGTTGTTAATATTTGCATCTAATATGCAAAAATTATAGAAACATTATTTTGTAGTTTGTATCTTAAGCAGAATAACCATGCCTAAAGTATTTTAACATTTGCTAAGAGGAACTTGTATATTCCATGATTATGCCATTGTATAGGTTGCATATGTCCTATATATTCACACATACTACATATATGGCTCCATACAACGCTTGTGTGTGTGTATTTTAAACAATTCAGCATACTTTTTATAATTATTGCTCAAGAGCAGTCATCACCAAACTCACAAATTCAACTATCTTGTTTAAGGCTTCTGTAAAGAGCTTGTAATTTTTTGTTTTCTTATTCATTTTGGGGGGAGAAGGAGTGTTGGAAGATACTGATTGCTAAGACTCTTCCAAGCAGCACACATACATTTCACAATGTGAACTTTGATAAATGTCCAAATGGATTTTAAAACTAAGTAAATTGAATTGCTTTTTGAGTCCCATAATTTATTCCAGCCATCTGTGTTACACACACACCCATTTGTTTCTTAAGTCCTTTATGATTTTTTTTTTTTTGCCCACCCTCCTCCCCCACCCCCCGCACCACCTTTAGGATATAACATCATTACCATATATCAGAATTGACTTTGGCCTCCTAAAGAATATAATACATCTTTGAGTTAAGAAGCATTTTTCAACATAACTATTTGCAATTTAGACATTAAAAAATGTAGAACCAAAAACATTCTTTTGGCATGATGCTTTCTATTTAAAGGCCACCAAATGTTTCTTTCTGTGAGATTGTATTGAGTCGTTAGGATCTTGGCATCCACTATTGTTCCAGGGAAAGATTTTTCCTGGCCCACACTTGTTGTTCCTGGATAATGAATGACTAGGGTATGTGGACACAGTCACCTTCCCATCTGTACTAGCTTTAACTACCATTGATTGCAATCTTGCATCCTCTGTTGAACCATGCAGTACTTAATCATTAATTTTACTTAGAGCTAATAAAGATAGCTGACTTTATTGATCATCTACTGTATGCCTGTAACATTACATATAATCTCTCATTTAATTATCACAATAATCTGTTTTTAAAGATAGAGAAACTGACACTTCTGTGTTTTATTAGAATTTCGGATGCCTAATTTCCTTTCTGTGTTGCTTTAGTAGGAGTTATTAAAACAGTAGAAAATTGGTGATTTTGTTTCTTTAAATACAGTGTAATTTATAAAATGCATTTTTAATTTTATTCATGGAGAATGATACTAAATTTTAAAGTTCACATTTTGTTAAGCAGTGCATTCGACTCTTCGTATGACATTATCATATAGTTAAGAAAATGGAGATTCAGTAATGTTAATGCTATATCTCTGCAAGACTACATCCAGGTCCTGAATTCTTAAGCAAAATGCAAACAGTCAATACAATTTCTATTTTACTCTTCTGCCTTGAAATAGAAGAATATGCTTTTCTACATAATGTATTTTACTATTCTTGTCTAGTCTAGTCTACCATAATCTATGAGCTATCATAATCTTGGTGTTTAAAGAATAATAATATCTATATCATGTTTTTTGTGTTATAAAAATATTTAGGTGCATTTTTGTCATTTATGACTGTATCAATATTACATGTCACCCTATCAGTGATATCATAAGTAAAATATATTTGATACATAATAAATTAATAGCTAGGTAATGAGTTCTATCACAGATTTTGACACAATATAATTAATAAATACTAAGTCATCTTTGGAACTAAAGTACATAGCTAACATAAATTTCTAATAAACTCATATGATGCATTGATACAAGAAGCAATTTATACTTAGATTGTCCTGAGAATAAGGCAAATTTGACTAAAGTGATAAAAATAGAGAATGATTAAAGAATTTGTGATAATTTAGCTTTGAGAAGGAACATAAAGCTAGCTAAGTTTGAAGAAATTATTGTATTTAAATAGGGTCTTTATAAGCATAACAAGCTGGTGTTTTCTAATTGACATCAGGTCAGGAAAAGGTTTAATAAATTATGAGATAGTTTAATTGAATATATGAAAAAAATTCTCTATGTCAAAGATAAAATATTAGCATGGACTTGTATAGAAGATGTAAAGTCTTTATACTTGGAAATCTGTACAAAGAACATAAACAACCATTTATCCCAGTTCCAGAAAGGCAAATGGCTGGACAACATGATCTGAACTAGTTATTTCTAATATTTTTTGTTTTTAATGACATCATAATTCTTTCTTTCCTTTTCTTTCACTTTTCCGGGTCATTTATGATACCAATACCTTAAAGCAATAGTAATTTCTGGCTTATTTTTTAACATGTCTGATTACAACATTATTAACTACAATTTCTCTTTTACATTCAATTGTCAAGAAGTTAAAATCGTAACAATTCTACCAGTCTTTCAGTAAAACTGTACATTCCACCCTATAATTTATAATTTCATATTCCATAACATACATAAGCGTTCCTAATTCTAAATGAAATCAACACATTGTACCTCATATGTGTTTATGATTTAATAAAAAAGCAATTAGATTGATTTAATCAGAACTCTCTTCTGTTAAAAACCCATCAATGGATACTCATTAAAATTAAAGACAACTCCCCATTCCTTTGAACAATCTACAGCTAACACGTCAGGCCATGGGGTGTTACATTTTAATCCAACATACCAGTTTCTTAGCTCTTTCTATTCTTTGGCCTTGGATTAATACCAACATGATGCAGAGCAGGCAACCATTCAATGACTGGGATAAGGATATTCCATTGATAGGACACAGCACTGCAAACTTTGACTTCTCTCCTTCCATCACTTCCCCAGAGGACGAACAGGCACATATACAATACACATCAATGCTCCTCTCTTTATCCTAATAATTTTTCTCACATACATACACACTGACTTATATCTGTGTTTGTGTACATGTTTATTGTGAATATATCTTTCAGATTTTGTGTACCACGAGTATTATGCATTCTCTGTACTGCCTACATCTAGAATAGTGTCTGGATGTCTGGGATGTGGCAGACCTTTAATAAATGCACTTTCATTTCTATTTCAGCTTAAAAGTAGATGTGATGTGATTTCTGCAATGTCAAAATTTGATGAAAAAATATTGTTTATCATTGTCTCTATTGCCAAAGTCAGTGTAATCGTGAGTGAATATTATGCTTGCCATCCATATGGTTCGTCATCATGGAAAGTGAGCCGTAGGCTAAAGGTGAAGTGGGAAGTATTATTTGCAAAAATAATTACCATTTATTATTTCTAAAATCAAATCAAGGCTATTGTCTTTGGGTAAAAATGTGTTATTAAAATAAACTTACCAGGGAACTTCTTTTCTTTATATCAGAGACCATTTTCTGTTTTAAAATGTGATTCTCACTCTGATGTGAGAAGAATTTATTCTATTCCTTATCTTGAAAATTTCATTGCCATTTGCATGTTGCCTGGAATACAAATTGTACTGAGTAATCAATCAGTGTTTAATTGCTGCTCAAGTAAACCCTTGTAATCAGACTTGCTGTAAAAATGTTAAGGTGCACAGAAAGCATAAGGTGGCATTTCCCCCTCCTTCTGATTATGCCTGTGTAACTTCCATTAATACTAATAGGAGGCACAGCTGGTCGTCAACAGGAGATTACAGGTTGCTGTTTAAATCATATTTTATTTTTATACCTTGGCAAGATTTATGTATTGAAATCAGGTGGCCAGATTTTTGCTGTTGTTAAGAAATCTTTTACTCTGAAAGAATAAGATTGGGGGTGAGTGGGAATTGAGTCTCACATTTTTTATTTTAGGAATATAAAGACTCGAAATCTAAGCAGCAGCTTGCCCTTATACAGCAAGTCTGTCTTATTCTTTAGCACCAGCTGGAGTCCCGTTTCTAATTTGCTGTGAAGAATTAAGTGATTTGAGACCCATACCCTGGAGTATTTGACCTCCAGTGTCAACCAGCTAGCTTGCAATTCCCTTGGCTGGAAAGTTTCTCCAGAATTGATTTGAACTAACATCAGTTAAAATACTCTGCAATATAGTAGTAAATATCATTGCAAATCTGAGTATGACTTTATAGCCATGAAAATAAACACACTGTAGAACATTAAAGGAAATAGTTTAGGAGCCTGCAGAGCCTTGATGATCAGATATGTTGTGGTAATAGAACCTTTTACCTCAAGGTCCTCAGGTGAGTCTGGCACGGTTGGATGGCTTCCCAGGCTGAAGACGGTTGTTTGTAGCATACGTGAACTTGTCAGGGCTCTCAAGCTCCTCTCTTTGTGGTCAGGCCTGTTTGTTATAAAACAGCCCTTTCTGTTATTCTCAATTGCCACAGGGTTGACCATCCTGGAGAATAGGTGTCATAAGGACAAAGTTAGCAGTGTCCTCCTCACTCCAATGCAAGGCAGCCTCCTTTCACCTCCACATTCATTTCCTCATGCTGCTGCCCTCATCGGAATTGTCACCGTTATTGTTCCCCCCCATATCTAACCTAGCCCTTCACATTTTTAATGCTTACCTTCTCCCTCTCCACAAAACTTCTCTTAGTAATTCCTGCCATCAGTAGGATTTCCTGAATTTGTTTAGGACCGATTACTTGAATTTGGATGTAATACCATTGTGACTAAGTGGTCATGCCAAAAGTTATGGAAGGAATATTAGTAGAAGGACGTCATTGCAGCCAGAAGAATAAGTATTACGATCAGTATAACTTGTAAACTCCTCTGTCCTTTTTCTCACTTTATTTCCCGCCTCTCCAGTTTTCACTTCAGTTAATTAACCATATCCTATGGAATTCATATATCTTGTTCTTCATCCCCAAATCTCACCTTCTTCCTCACTCTGGAAACACCACCTACAGACAACCTATGGTACTGGTACCCACATTTGCCACTGCCTACCCTAACTTGCTGGAAGCCAGGAAGGGTATCATCCACTTACAGCCAGGCAAGTCTCAAGCCACTGGGTACAATGAAGTAGAAGGAAGAGAAAGCAAATGGAAAGTGCTGGGTGTGAGGTGGGATCGGAAGTTGGAGATGCATTCTTAGAATACCTGCTTGGAAAATCAGATGGCAATTATCATTCCTAACCCATTTCCCCACATTTGTTATTTTCATTTGGTTCTTAGGGTATTTTGTACAATTAATACTATTTTTCAAGTATATCAGTTAATTTAGCCTTATGGTTTTGGACAGTCCCAATATTAAACTTGCATGTTTCTTTCCCCCCCACAAGTAAACCTACATAGTGGTACTGAATATTAAAAATAACTGCTATTTATTGAGAGATTGTGTTATGCCACATACTGCGTTAAGTGCATCATGTATGTCATCTCTTTCAATACTCAAATCAATTTCAGAAAATATTATTACACTTACTTGATAGTACAAAAAAATTGGATCTTCAAGAGTTTAAATTCCTTGACCTAAGACACTGCCTTTTTAGGCTCCAGAAGATCTAGCTTGAGAGTCTAACTACAGCATATCAAGTTTGCTGTAAGAAAATATTAGTCTTGTCCATTCATTAATACATATATTAGAAGGAAGGAGAGTTGTGTTCATAGGCTATCATGTACCAATTTTTGGTTTACTCATTGTCACGGGGTCATATCTTGAGTGTAATATTCCAGTAATTGATGTATGCATGTATTTTTGGTCATTGACATATATGATACATTATTTGGCACTGAATAAATGTTCAAGAAATACTTATAGCTTTGAGTTGATGTTCTAATAAAATTACAAGATCAAGTCATGGGAATTTAGAGGTCTATACCCTTGCAAATCTTAGTTGAAGTTTGAAAGAAAAAATTTCCATCCCTCTTATTACAATACCAAAGATTGGATACAATGCATGTCCTGGTTTTCTACTGATTGAGTTTTGAGGGTTATATGATCTTTTTTAATTCACATTTTTTCTTTTTCTGGATCTGTGATAAGAAAGATATAAAGCACAAACAGGGAAGAGGTAAAATATTTAATACTATCATTCTACATTATTGTTTAATTTATGCCTATTTACACAGTATTTTCACATAAGTGGAATTTTTAGTAACCTTGTTTTGTAATCTGATTTTCTTACTTAATATGAAGTATGACTTTTAGTAGATTCTTATGATGCTAAATTTTGGATGCCCCATAATATCTTAGTGTATATAGGCTAGGTCATGCTGCAATAGCAATTTGCTCCAGAAATTTCAAGGCTTAATACCACGAAGGCGTAAATCGTGCTCCTGTTATGTATCTCAAGTGGGTTGATAAGAACTCTCTCTTTGTTCTCCACAGTTATTCAGGGACCTCGATGGCCAGGGAACCCACTTGCTTTTCATTGTACCTTATGGAACACGTGATCTCCTCAGTTATTGCAGCAATTCAAAATGATGCAGAAGTTACTCTCCTCAAAATTAAACACTTAAACCAGAAATGATCCATGTTGCTTTTTACTCACAGTCCAAAGGCTAGATCGGGTTACATCACCCGGCCTGATTGAAAAGGGGTTACAAACTATGAAGGAATGTATGGACTATGCTATATAACTAAGCCTTCTAAATACCTTCCTGGAATACAATTCACTCAGGTTTATATTTTTAAAGGTGTTTCTCAAATTTGGGGGTAAAAATAAAGGCATCCTTCCTTCTTTTAAGTGTTGATAATTATGTATTAGTTACTAGCCTTAGATTTCAAACTTAGGTTTACCAGAAATACAACTTAATTTATTCTATACTAGAAGTTAATTTTTATTTTGAATCCTTAATCAACCCAATGGTAAAAACAAAATCTCGGCAAATCTGGTATATCTTCTCTTTATCACCTACAGTTGCTTCTAAATCTAGGGGATTGAAAGAGTGCTTCCCCAGGAAGGAGGGGGAGGCGCCTGGGCCTTACACTTTCATCTTCCTTTGTGGTGACTGATCGGGTGAGCATTGTTCATTCTCACTGTTTCATGCACCGGAGCACAATGGGCTTCTATTTCCTACAGACCAGACTCCCAAAGTGTGTGTTTTTCTCCAGTCTCCTGTGGGCCACTCAGGACAGGTATTCTGCTCCTCCAGCAACACTCCACATGTGTCAGGGACAGGGTGCTGGTGAAGGGGTGTAAAACAGCAGGGCTCAGGTCCTTTTCTCAGACTCCCAGTAGTGACTAGTTTTTCATCCTTCATGGGAGAGCTGGGGAGTGGAGATAACAAATGATCACATATTCTCCCACATCTTATGATGTGGCATAACCTCAGGTTTTGAAGCAAAGATGCTAAAATTCAACTTGATGACTGGGCATGGTGGTTCACACCTATAATCCTGGCACTCTGGGAGGCCAAGGTGGGAGGATTCTTTGAACTCAGCAGTTCAAGACCAGCCTGAGGAAGAGTGAGGTGCCTTCTCTATTAAAATTAATAGAAAAATTAATTGAGTGTCATGGACGGTACCTGTAGTCCCAGCTACTTAGGAGGCTGAAGCAGGAGGATTGCTTGAACCTAGGAGTTTGAGATTGCTGTGAGCTAGGCTGAGGCCAAGTCCCTCTGCCCTGGACAACATAGTATAATTCTGTCTCAAAAATAAACAAATAAATGATAAAAACATAACATGCAAATTTACTTTTTTATTTGTGTGCTGTTTAAACAATACTCAGCTGAAGTGTGTAAGCTGGTCATATTCTGTGCATGTAGCTCTATCATCTAAAAAAACCTGAATGCACAGTGCTTATTTCAGATCCTAGACCCAAAATTCTATGTGCATTCCGTAAGGTGCATCCCAATCAGATTCCCAACTGCAAGACTTCACATAGAGATTTAGGAGTCCCCACAAATAAAATTTTAAAATATATTTTTGGAAGTGGGAAAGGTGATCCTTATTTATTCATTTGTTGGTTGACTGATGCTTTACAGTGCTTCTCAACCTTCCTCATGCCGCACCCCTTTAACACAGTTTCTATGGGTCACGACTTTAGAAGAAGCATTTTGTCTATCTATCATTGAGGGAAGATGACTCACTAGGTGAGAATGTAATTCCCTCCCTCTCCGCCTCTGGTTTGGGAGAAGCGAGCCCTACCAGTGTGTTTCTAAGGAGTCATTTTGCAGTCATCCTGCTCAGCAAACAAGACTATGTAAACACAGAGGGTGCCAAAAATATGTATGCACATTTTAAGAAGGGAAAAACTGGATGAAAATTGCAATACTCAAGTCATGTTTGCCTCCTGTAATTACAAGAGATACTATACACAAGATAACAAATGTTAGGGGTATATATTAAGTATTACAATTTTCATACAGGTTTTTCCCTTTTTTTCTTTAAATGTGCTTAGATTTTTTTGGCATGTTCTGGAGATTAACATTTCATTTTGGTGGAGAATTTTCCAAAACCACAAGAACTTGAGACGTGAATCCGAGTCATGAGAGAGAATGGGGCAAAGATGTGGAGGACTTATGTGCCGGGAGGTGGAGGGGAAATGAAAGAGTTGCTCCTTAATCTGGAGTAAGAATTGGAAAGGAGTAGAGAGGGGGAAAGGAGTGCAGACGCCACAGAGTAGAGGCTCTCTGGACATGCAGAGTTTTAGAAGAAGGCTCTATGAGGTCTTAGAAAGATTGAGAACAAAGTTCCACTATTTTGAGGACTATGGCAAGTGTCTCTCACATCTAAGCCAGGCACAGAGGCAGTTGGTCTTTCATGGGGACCACAGCCATCCAATGCACTATGTTGTCTGGGCAGGAATTCTGGCAAAAAATGATGGAGCAAGTAACGGAAGACCGAAGGCTAACTTGCACTGCATAATCTTTTGATGATCCCTTTATTTTGTACTAACAATAGGCTTTCGATTTTAGAGTAGTTTTAGATGCACAGAAAAGTTTTAAACATCATGCAGAGAGGTTATATTTCCATTAGATTTCCATTATTATACCATATTACATTACTGTGGTACAGATAGTAAATTAATTAACCAATATGGGACCATTGTCATGAACTGAAGTCCAACTTTATTTGGATTTCCTTACTTTTTGCATAATATTTTTTATTGTCTCAGGATCACACCAGTGTGCCACATTACAATTAGGAAGCAGGTCTCCTTAGGTTCCTACTGGCTGTGACAGTTTTTTAGATTGCCCTTGTTTTCACAATCTTTCAGGAGGACTGCTCAGGTATTTTTATTTTGAAGAGTACTAGTTAAAGATTTTGTAGGGTCTCCCTTAATTAGAGTTTGTCTGATGTTTTTCTCAGGATTATACTAGTTAAAGATTTTTGGTATTAAGACCTCAGAGTAGGGCGGTGCCTGTGGCTCAGTGAGTAGGGCGCCGGCCCCATATACAGACGGTGGCGGGTTCGAACCTGGCTCCCGCCAAACTGCACCAAAAAAATAGCCGGGCATTGTGGTAGTCCCAGCTACTCGGGAGGCTAAAGCAAGAGAATCGCCTAAGCCCAAAAGCTGGAGGTTGCTGTGAGCTGTGATGCCATGGCACTCTACCAAGGGTGACAAAGTGTGACTCTGTCTCTAAAAAAAGAAAAAAAAAACCCTCAGAGTAAAGTGCCATCATCATTGCATCATGTTACTAGTATATCCAATTCTATGTCCAACATGAGATCATTGTTAATATTAAAATTGATCACTTGGCTAAGAAATTGTCAGGTCCGTCCACTGTCAAGTTATTCTTTTATTTTCTCTCTTTCCATGCTATATCGTTCAGAATGAAGTCCCTATGGGAAGGACACATAATGTTTAGAAAAGAGAAAGATCGGTGGTGATAGGGAAGAATGAGGAGGGTATAGAAGTTTATAAAAGTCGAATTTGGTCTATGTTTGGAAAAAAATAGGGTGTTGTTTGATAGAGGGACAGAGAATTAAAACATTGGGAGCTCTTTCAGTCACCTCTGGTGTCCCTTTGGTAGTCCTTCCTCGTTTTGTGTGTGTACATGTGTGTATGTGTCCGTGTGTACTTGTGTGTATGTGTCCGTGTGTGCATGTGTGTGTGTGCATCTTAGCACTTCCTTACTTTCTGGCACCACAATGCATTCTCTGTAGTATATTCTCTGCCTCACTTCTGGAACCACCATATTTTCCAAGGCTCCCTGGTTCCTTTCATTACGTTAGAAACCAAGCTCTGGATACTAGGCGTGCTTATTGCTGCTAGGGTATCATCCTTCTGGGCCTTCTCAGCTGACAGAGCAAAACGATATGTGTGTATGCCAACCCTTGTGAGCATGTGTGTGCAAATATTCCCATGTATCTGTATTGCATAGATTACATCCAGTAATGCACATATTACATTTAATCTGAGTTCACGCTGATGTCTCCAACTGTAACCTATTACTGCGGGCATCATTCTAGCCTCTTCCTCTTGCTTATCAGTAAATTATCACACAAACTGTGAGGAACTTGTTTCTATTATCCACCATTCCTATACTTAATTGTTCAGTTCCATTACACGCATGTGGCAGTATCAGAACGGTTAACCTGGAACCCGATGAGAAGCAATTCGTCAATGCACTACAATGCTTACCTACAGTGCTTCACTATTTCTGGAGTGCATTGGGTCAGCACCTTCCCCTGCTCCCTTCACTCATGTTCTTCCATCGTTTTCTAATATAGTTAGATGATTTTGTCATAGTGTGCCTTCCATCCTGGGATTCCTTTATGACCTAACTGATTTTGTTTTATTTTGCACGCATTAAGGTTTACTCTTTGTGCTGTAAAGTTCTATTGCTTTTGACAAATTAGTTTTATTTCCTGTTTCCACCACTGTAGTATCATACAGAACAGTTTCATTGCCCTAAAATATTCCTGCATTTTATCTATTCAAATCTGCCCTCTCCTGGAATCTTTAGCAACCACTGCTCTGTTTACTAACTCTAGAGCTGTGTCTTTTTGAGAGTTTCGCCTTTTACTATACATGGAATTATGCAGATCAACTTCTTTCACTCATGAATAGACTTGTGAGATTTATGCCGATTTTTGCCTGACTTGATAGCTCTTTCATTCTCACCATTAAAAGGTAGGTCATTGTGTGGATGTACACAGTTTGTCTGACTTTTTACCTGCTGAAAAACATCTCTGTTGCCCTCAGATTTTGTTGATTATGTACTACATATAAAGCTTTGTAAACATCCATGTACGGTATTGATTTCCAGCTTTATCACTTAACAAAATTTTATTGAAATATAATTCACAAAAAATTTACTCTTTTCAAATGTATATTTCAGTGTTTTTTAGTATATTTACAATATGCATCAAGCCGTATTCATTCCTTTTTATGTGTGGATAGTATTCTTTCATATGGATACACCAAGTTTTGTTTTTCTTCTTGTCAGTTGATGGACATTTGGATTGTTTCCACTTTTGAAGAATAATTAAGAATAATTATTCTTAAGAATAATTTTTCTGCTGCAAATATATTTGTTCTTCTGATTTTGTAATAATCAGCAGGCTAAACATAAGCTATATAAAAACCATTCATGGGCCAACATACCTCCTTCTTTCTATAGATTTGGTTTTATAAATGCTGGTGGTAAACCAGGTCCAATTTATTGCACAATCATTTTGTGTGATTGTATAATGGGTGTGATCAACCTTAAGAAAAATGGCAGTATGTTTAATGTAATAACCTTTCCAAATAATCACTGCTAATTGGCTGAATTTTACCTAATGGCATATCCAAAATAGGGATATTTTGTGATTACAAGTTGTCATTAAAAGAATTATAAAATTGCTGTATTTTTATTTTCGAAAAAGAAAAAAATAATTTTTCTGGGTTGTGCAAAGTGACTGCGGACTGTAATCCTAGTACTTTGGATGGGAGGAGAGCCTTCAACCTGAGCAAGAGCGAGACCTCATCTCTACTAAAAATAGAAGATTAACTGAGCATTGTGGTGGGCGCCTGTAGTCCAAGACATTCAGGAGGCTTTAGCAACAGAAACTCTTGAGTCCAAGAGTTTGAGGTTGCTGTGAGCTATGTACTCTAGCCAGGGTGCATGGTGACAGAGTCTGACTGTGTCTTAAAAAAAGAGAATTTTGCTATAAACATTTATGTAGAAATTTTTGCATGAGCAAATGTTTTTATTTCTCTTGAGTATACATAAGTGTGTGTACACACAACACACACACACACACATCCACCTCTGAGTGAACTTCCTAGGTCGTATGGCAACTCTGAGCTTAATTCTTTAAGGAACTGCCAAACTATTTTCCAAAACAGCTGTACCATTTTACAACAATGTATGGAAGTTTCAATTTCTCCACATCCTCATCCAAACTTATTTTTGTCCATCATTTTTATAACAGCATCTGATGGATATGACGTGGCATCTCATTGGTATTTTGATTTGCTTTTCTTTAAATGACTAATGGTGTTGAACATCTTTTATTGTCTTTGATGTGCTGATGTTTGGATGACTGTAATTTTCAAATCGGTTTGGTAAATACCCCGAACCACTATGAGAGTATCACGTGTTGAGATCATTATTTATTTATTTATTTGCTTCCTTACTTATTTACTTATTTATTTGAGATAAGATCTTGCTCTTTCACCCAGGCTGGAGTGCAGTGGTACAATGGCACAATAGTAACTCCCTGTAGATTTGAACTCCGGAGCTCAAGTGATCCTCTTGCCTCAGCCTCCCTAGTAGCTAGGACTGCACGTGAGCATCACAGCACCTGGCCGTTTATTTATTTATTTGTGGATACAGGATTTTGCTAGGGTTTCAAGTGATCCTCCTGCTTCAGCCTCTCAAAGTGTTGGGATTACAGGTGTGAGCCACCCCTCCCTGCCTATTTGTCTTTTCATTCAATCAAATGACTATGATTTTAAAAATCAGTATTTGTGACGTCTTGTCTGTTACACACCATAACAACTAAATTGTTGTTAGCCAGAGAGGAAGCAGAGAGCTCTTGCTGCTGTTTGCAGGTCTCCCCAGTGGAGGTAGAACACCCATCATGTGCTAGGGGAGCTGGCAGGGTCGGTCAGCTTTCAGTTGCCACAATGACGGTGCATGCTACAGGCATTTAGTATCTGAGGACCAACTGATATTTTATACTGTATGTGGAAGCACCTTGCACGTTTAATAAATGTTCTGTCCCAAATGTCACTGAACATCGCAGATGAAAATAATAGCCAGATGCATGAGCAAATAGAAGCTGAAAGACAGAAAAGTTAAAGGGTAGCATTTGAAATTTGTAAGTGATAAAAGCAAGAACAGGAAGTAAATAGCAGTGAACTGACAACTTTCGAGGACAGATAAGGAATAAGATTTCCTCCCTAGAAAAGTCTTGAATCTTAAATCACCTCGGGGATTTATGCATATCACAGTCGTTTCACGCTGACCTTTGGATCCCTTCAAATTCCTGTTTTCCTCATTTATATTTCGCATCTTCATCCTGACTACCCAACATTATTTAGATTACCTAAAAGGGTATCCAGTCAGTCTTTGCAATCAAAACATGGCAATTAGTACTGTTTCCCCCCATAAAGAGAGACAGAGGATGAGATCAGAAGAAAGTGTACCGGGTCCCACGTTACTCTGATGTTATTCACATAAACTAATGGGACTAATATTTGCATTCTGATTCAATAAAAATGACAAGCAATTGTGCTATCTTTAAACACTTACCTGGCAGGGTCATTATTTTGGAAACTTTGATTAATTATTTTTTTCTATGCACTGCTAATCAGTTGCTTTCTAAGGTCACATGAAATGATGAAATTGAAGTCTATTTCAAATTAAATATTTGGGTAGGGGAAAGAAGCCAGAGGTTTGCATGCTTACCCTAAGAACAAGCAACACCTAGATTACTAACAAGATAGGCTCTGTAGGTTTATTCTTAAGTTGAATTTGCATGGAAGTTGGAACAGGTACACTTATCACCTATAATAGCCTCTGTTCATAAGTGCAAATGGTATGTTGGTCAGATATTTGTAACTCAGAGACTTACTGTAATAGTCCCTGTTGGTAAGTGCAAGATATCTGTAAGTTACATGTTTATAAGTTGGGGACTGACTGTATGTGGAATATTATTCTGAAGCATTATTCAAAATGATGAGGTAGTCATTAACATAGAAAAAATAAAAATGTCTTAACATAATTTCCACTAATATATAATTTCCAGGAAATATGTACAGAGAGTTCAAATTGTGGTAAAGTAGAAATATGTTTGGGAAAAAAAGCCAAATCACACTTTGTACATATCAAAGCATTTAATTTCTATTTATTTGAATTTTGCAAGTTGCCAAAGTGCTAAATTCATTATTTCCCAGCAATTAGAGACTAGAATACATCGTTCTATATTACTGACAGCCAACTCAATAAATAGTAATTAAGCCCCAGGGCAGTCTATTCCAATGGAGGCCCCAGTGAACCAGTTCCCTGGTATTCATCCCTATGTACAATTCTCTCCCATCAAATCCAGGCTGGACCATGATGTGCTTAATCAAAAGAATATATCAGAGTGACACAGGGCCTAAGCCCTAAAAAGTATGAACGTTTTTACTTTGGCACTCATAGGAACCTTGAGCCTCCAGGCAAGAAGTTCACCTATGCTTCTAGAAAGTGTATGTGAGAAGCACCAAGGAAATGAGGGGCCCTCATCGTGGAAAGAGATTCCCTCCTGCCTGGGGCTGACTTTCCAGATGAATTCACCCCTCGTAGTGACCAGCAGCAAGACAGCAGGTGAGCCCAGGCCAGGCTGCAAAATTTTCATCAAATTAAATAGTTATTGTTTCAAGCCAATACATTTTAGAGTGCTTAATTTTAAAGCAACGAATAACTAGAAAAAGCAACTGTCATATATCCAGCATGACGTGATTTGCCAAGGAAGCACAAAGACTAGAACACGAGCAAGTGATGCACATTTGCACTGGAGTATGTGATGCATCTTTTCATCAAAATTTTGGGAATTATATGTTTATAAATAATATATGTCAGATTATCCTAAATATGACCTGGAATACTCATTATATTCAGCATTTTTATAGGCAACTGAATTTTCACCTTCTACCCAGTCACTTATAAATAAACTTTCGGAGCACATGAATTTATTGGGTATTACCCGTCTCATCACGTGCGGACCTTTCTGGTATGATTTCAGATATATCAGCAAGTCAGACAAAGAGAGACATTTGCAACTACTTGCATGATTAAAGAAAGTTGCAAGAGGGCGGCGCCTGTGGCTCAAAGGAGTAGGGCGCCAGCCCCATATGCAGGAGGTGGCAGGTTCAAACCCAGCCCTAGCCAAAAACTGCAAAAAAAAGAAAAAAAGAAAAAGAAAGTTGCAAGACACATGATATCAGCCTTGGATGAGAAGGAAAGGACCAGAATGAGCCAGGCATAAGGGAACAAGACAGACATTCTAACATTCTAAAGGAGATGTGACATGTTCCAAGGCCTGGGAGCAGAGACGAAGCTGACATATTACAGAGTATGATAGGGTTTGGTTTATAATCACACTAGATGGGCGAAAAGGATTTTTAAGAAATTACTCAAAGATAACTGAACAAGGAAATTACATGGTTTGGCCACATTTTAGAATTATAAATTTGGCAGCAATTCATTATAGAATGAGGAAAGATTCAAGAAAATCTTAAAAAGCCTTACTGGTAGCCAGTATTTCCAGCAGCTTTTTCTACTATTCAAGAGATTGTTAAAGTTGTGTTTTGTTTGTTTGTTTCTTTTTAAGTCTTTAAAAAAATTAAATAGATTTAGGGGTCACATGTTTTTGGTTGCATAGTTAAATTACACAGGGGAGAAGTTTAGGCAATGTTTTTTATAGGAACTGAGAAAAATTTCATGTTGGAATTTATTGCCTCTATAAGATTTGTAAACAAAAATATTATTTATAGGGTGACATGGTGGCTCAAACTGTAATCCTATCACTCTGGGAGGCCGAGGCAGGTGGATTGCTTGAGCTCAGGAGTTCAGAAACCAGCCTGAACAAGAGTGAAACCCCAACTCTACTAAAAGGAAAAAAAAATAGAAACACTAGTTGGGTGTTGTGGTGGGCACCTGTTGTCCCAGCTACTTGGGAAGCTGGAGCAAGGGAGCTCCAACCCCTTCATCACTTGAAGCCCAAGAATTTGAGATTGCTGTGAGCTATGATGATGCCATTGCACTCTACTCAGGGCAAAAAAGTGAGACTCACTAAAAAAATGCCATGCAGGCTTTGTTAACCAGTTCAATGAAAATATTGCAAATTGTATATAAAACCAGCACATTGTACCCCATGATTGCATTATTGTACT
Source organism: Arctocebus calabarensis (assembly GCA_963573935.1). Classification (NCBI taxonomy): domain Eukaryota; kingdom Metazoa; phylum Chordata; class Mammalia; order Primates; family Lorisidae; genus Arctocebus; species Arctocebus calabarensis. The sequence continues at coordinate 12,124 of CAUYON010073813.1, read as the reverse complement.
CAGCTATAATTTAATTTAAAAAAAAAGTAAGACTCTGTCCCAAAAAGAAAAATTGTTTATACACAAATGTACTATCCAATGGGCAGTCCCTAGGACTAGTAAACAGTTCTAGCCAGACTTAGGAGTAGAAAAGAAGTCCATAAAATCTGTCCAATTTGTGTTCCTAGAAAGATGAGCTGGTCTAGGATTTCTTCTAGCACAATCTGAATATTTTATTCTATACAACATCATAGAAATTGGCAGAAGATTTTTCACATTAGACAAAGTGTTTGAGAGGGCTTAGTTCTTAGTTGAACTTCCTGGTTTGGTCTCAATGCTAATTTGGCTTTAGGGGCATATAGGAAACACATGAGATATTTTCTGTGTCCAGAATTGATGTGATATGTGCTTCAGTGCTTCCTAGTAGTATGTCACATCACTTACTTACAGGCTGTTTATTTCTCCTTTAAATATGTAGCCACAATAACAGAGTAAAGAATGAATCGAATAAGAAGCATGAGGACTCTTTGTAAAGCGCGAAGCCTGTTATGTATAGGGTGGCCATAAACTTCGTGTGCAATGTTAAATTACACACGATTTTAAATTGCTCATGAACTTTACAGACACCCTGTATTTTTAGGTTTGTATACGTTAGAATCTATGTTATAAAATATGGAAATTCTTTCAATATCTAGAAATGGTGTGCCTTTTTGGAAATGGATGTAATTTAGATTTTAGGTATTGTTTGTGATAAAATACACTTGATCTTAGCCAAAAGGCCGAGAAGTGATTGTTTGCAATAAAATAGTAAACGTAGTTTTGATTTGAAAGATTTAAATTGGAGATGCCTGTAGATTAATTTCAAAATTAAAAACTCATAATCAGATGTTAATTCTAATTCTTTTCACTGTCATGTAAGGGTAAAATTGTATTTTTATCTCTAAGGTAACATAATGAACCATGAATCTAAGATTTGAAAAACTGTATACTAATGAACTTATAATTCCCCAGTGCATATGTTGGGAAGGCTTTTTTCAAAGCGTATCTGAAAGGATAAAGAATCTCTTTTTAGTGTTTGATTAGCAGCAAAATTAGTGAGCTAGAAACATTATTCATAATACAATAGAGATGTAGGAAAGCTGGAAGTTCTCCAACTGGGTATTTGGAAACAGGGACAACTTAATTGTTCTGAGGTTGAGAGACAAATTATTGATTACATTTTCCCAGTAAAGTATTATCTTTAAAATTAAAACTAAATTTGTTGGCATCTTTTGCTAAGAAAATGCTCATCTCTTACAGCAGAATGTTTGGCGTATGGTAAGTGCTTGATAAATATTTAAAAGATTAATCCTAAGTAAAAATATACTCGTTAATTATAAATCTATGGGGAATTCTGCTTATTTTAACTTAATAAAAATATGGATTTTATTACTTTCCTATCAGGAAGATTAGGCACAGTCAGAAGATGTGAATATTGCTGTCATTTTTGTGATTTTTATGAAGCAAATTTGTCACATTTAACTCAATATTTCTATTTTTAGAATACAAATACTATTTGGCACTTAGGAAGTATAAAGGCAATTTATTTGGTAGGGATGTTTTGATCTTTTCTATAATGCCTCTTAAACATGTTCTTCCTTTTTTACTTAAACGTGAGCAATAAAAGGAAGTGTGAAAGTGTCTACATATCAAATTAAATATTTAGAGGAATATTTCTTAGGTTGTATCTACTCAGATTGAAAGTAAACATTTTCTAGTCAACCTAGGTAATTATGCTAAAATTTGTTGCCTCTAGGTATATGATATTTTAGCAATATGTATATTTTACACTAAATGGGAAAATAAATATGTCGTGAGTAAGTGGGAACTTCAGTACCCTGAGTTATATTATGTATAAAATGAAAGTTACTTTCATAAGTTACTTTCATTATTTTAAATATTCAAAGTCAATATTATGGTTACGTGCATTAGGGAAGCTCCTCCTGTATGCAGAAGAAGCGTGAGTATACCGACCCTGGAGTTGGGAGGAGAGAAAGAGGATCAGAGATGAATAGGGACAGCCATGCACTCAGCACAGTAGGAAAATACTTTTATTATTCATTGGACAAGAAAATTACAGAACCAAGCATGCAGAAAATCCCCACCTTCTCATATGTGTGGTGTTAGTTTTAAAAGAGAGGATAAAGAGAGGCAGAGGAATAAGTTTGGACATTTTCAAGCGACCCTTACATCTGGAAGAAGAGCCAGATATATCAAGCTTTATTCTCAATACCCCCAAATCTATTTGATCTGATCATCAACAGCTATTTATAAATATCTAATATTTATGTGTGTACAATACTATCTTAAGCGGCAGGAGACGAGAGCATTCGTAATTAAACACAGTTTCTTAACTTGTATAGTCTTATTAGAAAGCCAAGGAACACCCATAAAAACTCAGCTCTATTATCACCTGCTATGTTTTAAATCTGTGTAACTAACAAAAAAAATAAAAAGAAGGGAATGAAGGTATGGAGTCAGTTAGAAAGTTATAATAATCCACATGAGAGGTGTTACAAATGTGAAAGCGAACAAGAACGGAATGACTGGATGACAAAAGGTGGATGATAAGGCAGAGATCGAAATAAAAATACCATGCATGAAGATGTTCATAAAGATACTATATAAAGATAATAGTCACTAGCATTTGTGACAGATTTTTACTTCTATAGTTGTGAATAATATTGCCTTTAATTTTCTTTCTTTAATGTCACTGTCTGATATGAGTGTTAGGTTAATTCCGACCTAATAAACTGAGTTGAAATGTCTTCCTACTCATCTATTTTCTGGAAGAGTTTGTATAGAATTGTGATTATTTCTTCCTTGAATATTTGGTAGATTTCACTAGTGAAGCAGTGAAATCTGTTCTTTGGTAGATATAGAGCTAATCAGGTTATCTATTTCTTCTCGAATATGCTTTGGAGATTTGCTTTTCAAAGAATTTTCCTATTTCATTAAAATCATAAAAAATAATGCAAACGTTGTCATAAAATTCTCTCCTTGGCTGGGAGCAGCTGGCTCATGCCGGTAATCCTAGCACTTTGGGAGGCCAAGGTAGGTAGATTGCTTCAAGCTAGGAGTTTGAGACCAGACTGAGCAATATAGCAAGATTGCCATCTCTGTGCAAAAAAAAAAATCAAAACCAAAAATCTAGCCAGGCACGGTGATCTCTGTAGTCCAAGCTAGACTGAAAGCTAAGGGAGGCGGATCACTGGACCCAAGAGTTTGACGTTGCAGAGAGTTAAGACATTGTCACTGCACTCCAGCCTGGGAAACACAGTGAAATTTATCTGAAAAAAAAAAAAGAAAAAGAAAAGAAAAGAAAAGAAAGAATCTCTTTCTATTCCTTTAATGTCAGTGTTATTTGGGATGATATTCTCGCTTTCGTTTCTGAAATTGTTAATTTCTGTCTTCAATTGTTATCTTGATCAGTTTGTCAAGAGTTTTATGGATTTCATTGATCTTGTGAATGAATCAGGGTTTGTTTTCCTCTAATGATTTTGTTTTCAATTATACTAGTTTCTGCTCTTAACTTGATTATTTCCTTTCTTTTGTTTGCTTTGAGTTTATATTGTATCTCTTCTTAAAGTAGAAGCTTATAACACGGATTTGGGATTTTTGTTTTTGATAAAAGTTTTGGATGTTTTAACATCTAACAAGTACCACTGCTTGTGCTTCATTCTCATATTTTTGATAAGTGCATTTTCTATACTTTGTAATTTCAAAATATCTTTGGTTCCTATTTGCTCATTATGAAAATTATTTGACATTCAGAGGAATATGCACATATTATGGCAACATATTAGGAATGAAGAAATGAAGACCCAAGCAAAAGGAGTACTCAGCGCTAGGTTTTGAAACCAGATCATCTGCTTCTAAATATCCTGCTCTTCACACCACACCATGTGGCTTCTTAGAATACTTCGTAACTTCTCAGATGTGGAAGACTTGAAGAAAGTTGTTGCTAACAGCCAAGAAAAAGAAACAGATTTTTTTTTCAGGGTGTGTTAGTTGTTTTACAGTATGATGAGTTGGAGTTACTTATGTGAGAAATAAAGGGCTGTCTTGCTAAAATACCCTTTCCTTGATCATCCTGAAAGCTGTCTCCAGAGACTATTCCATCCAGAAAAAAGGGGCTTGCTATAGTCTACTCATCAGCTACTCTTAGTGGAATTGGGTTAAATATCAGTTCATTTGCTTCCCATCTACGCCTTTCCACTTTCAGGTAGAGATTTCAGATTTAAGAAAACACAACTGGGGACAAGGGAGAGTAGCATTCTTGAGAGAGCATAGTGGTTTTTGTTGGTGTAAAATGTATGAGTAAATCTTAGCAGAAAGTGATGAAATCTAGAAAAATCCCTGGTAATAGACATTCTGATCCGTTATATTTTATGCAAAAATATGTGCGTTCTTTGGGAGTAGCAGAATATTGATTGTGGGTATAAAATTTTTTCTCTCAAAGAAAAAGAAAACCTGATAGAAATGATGAAATAGATGAAAACTATAGAGGCTGCCCAGAAAGTGTCCCCTGGCACTCTCCAGATAGCATCTCCATGGATCATCCTCCCAATTAAATTTACACCGGAAAAGATTTTTCTAGATCACTGTTGGATACTATTCTGAGACCAGAATGTTTGTTCACTGTCTAAACCGACATACTTGAAATTTGGTTAGTCCCGTTTTATTTTATTTTGTTTTGTTTTATTTCTTCAGACAGAGTCTTGCTCTGTCATTCTGGGTAGGGCGCAGTGATATCATCATAGCTCACTGCAACCTCAAATTCCTGGCCTCATGCCATCCTCTGGCCTCAGCCTCCTCCATAGCCAGGAACACAGGCATGTGCCATATGCCTGGCTAATTTTTCTATTTTTAGTAGAGACAGGATCTTGCTCTTGCTTAGGTTGGTCTCAAAGTTCTGAGCTCAAGCAGTCCTCCCACCCTGGCATGGATAACAGGTGTGTGCCACCATGACTGGCCAGATATTATCTTATTACAAATGAGAAAAATAAATAAAATCAAGGCCGAACCAGAGTATGCGAAACAATATAAGATAATAGGAAATAACATCTGGATGACTCAGTAGAAGGGCTGGTTTTGTTTCTGAAAATGACTTGCTGCGGGAAACAGAAAGAAAGACCATTAGAAAACAATTAACTTCCACTATACAAGACAGCACTGCTTTTTTAAAAAACAGGAGAAAGCTATGTAGAGACAACAATTAAGAGACTCTCTTACTATAAAACACATTTTACAGAAATTTAAAATTACATTAAAAGAGTGAAAATCAGTCGACACTCAAAAAAAGCTTAAGAATGATGTACAGGATGAACTTGAGCTCAGCATGAACTGCAGAAAGGGATAATCAAGCAGGAAAAGACGCAGTTTTTAGAGTCTGGGATTTCAGGTTGGGCTAAGATACACACAGAGAAATCTGAGGATCAGATAAACTCTTCTCCTCAGAATATGAACCTATGCATGTAGACATAGAACTCAGGTCAATTTCAAAGGGGGTTCAAGAACTTCCTGAATAGCATGTGTGTCTCGGTGGGGGGAAAAACTCCTAATATGCGGTGGGGCCTAATATAATTCAATTGGTTTTAAAATCAATATTCCATGAACATATTTTTTGCCCCCAACTGGCTATGAGCATAGTATCGTCACTTAAATAAGTTTGGAAAATGCTAGGATACGTAATATTAATCAGATTCGCTAACTTCATTACTTCTCAGAGCAGTATGTGGCGGTGTAAAAATATGCATACCTTCTGACAGACATTGTTCTAAGTACAGACTTTCCCCAAAGTCAACCTGCAAGTTGCCATATATAGGGAAAATGGGAAATTATAGCTAAATATACCTTTATTTTAAAATATCCATTACAAAATGTTACAAAATATTCTCTACATGTTGGCCATCTCTTTGTAAAACTTAATAATGAATATTTTATACATAAAGGTACATTTAGCTAAAAATTCCTAATTTTGTATGTTGGTGATTTAGTGATGACTTTGGGAATACCCTGTATTTAACATGTATTCATCTTACAATCCTTCTAACAATCCTATGAGGTGGGTATTATTATTTTACCTATTTTTACTGTCGTGGAAACTGAGGACAAGCAAGAGTAAGTAACTTGCCTGATCCCGCATAGCCTGTCAGGTGGGGGAGCTGGGAGTCCACACTCCGGTCCAGCTTGTGTTATTAACCCACTACGATGAAAACAGGAAGCAGAACACACAGGAGCATTAAACATTTTATTTTGAGGTGAGCTATTAATTTTCCATAGAAGCAGCGTGTTAGAGATCATAGTATGGAATGTAGTCATATGATTGATTAAGTAGAATGAATAACATGTAAATACATACAAAACTTATGCATACACAAAGTTAATTGTGAGGACTAACAAGCATTACATAAAACATTTACAAACTCAATCATCTCTTAGGCAATAAAAAACATCTTAGCATGTCCAGGCGGAAATTGCACATTCTAGATTCTTTGAATAAGATACAATGCAGCTAAGAACAATTAACTGCATTCATTATGCTACACCTAATGCCAGACCTCAAAATACAGATCCTTCAATGAGACAGAAGTTTCTTTCTTGCTTGCAAGCAATTCTTTCATAAGCTATCCCAGTATCGAGGGCACCTTCTTGATGTCAGGAATTCAGACTTCTGTTTGCTTATTTTGTGCACCTCGACCTGGGGTGCCAGGGGTCCCAGGTAGCCACTTTAGCTCCTCTGTCTTTCAGGTCAGAGGCATTTAGGCATTAAGAAAAGGTAGACATACTTTTCTTTTCAGAATAAAAGTTTGCATTGTTTCATCACATGATCACCTTTACTCATATCGCCTCATGGAACTAAGTTATGTGGCAAAACCTAGCAAGAAGCGAGCCTGGATAGTTCTTGTTAGGTCGGCGGTCAGGCACTCAGCCAACAAAGTGTATTACCGTGGAAGGAGGGGTGACCTGTGTAGGAGTGCTGTGGCAGTCAGTAGTTTCTGCTGAAAAGAAAAATTCTCTTAACTCAGATAAAACACAAATTCAAAATTATAATTACACAGGGTTTAAAACTGGTGGGATGCTTCCAAACCTATACTCAAAAGAAAAATTTGACAATTACATGATTTTATATTAAATAAGAAAGACTGCAAATAAACGAATTACTCTTTCAAGTCAAGAAGCTAGAAATAATTCTTTTAAATGAGTATAAGAAAAGCGGGGAAGAATTAATAATGATACAAGTGTACATTAATAATTTATAAATAAATAGAGTTGCGTGATTAATAAATTTGAGGACCAGTACTTCAAGAGACAATTATAAAAGATAAACTGCAGAAAATGTAAGTCAATAGGAAAAGAAGACACACATCCTTAACATTATATATGAAAGTGTGGCTATAACCACAGCTATAAAGGAAGATTGCAATCATACCTGTAACTAGGACAGTTACCTGGCAAGGCCCCAGAGACAAGTACTAGGACCTTAATTATTACTTAATTAAGTAGTTAATAAACCCCAACCCATTAAAGTCTCTTGTTTATAAAGTCATTACTATAGAAAACTATTATAATAACAAATCAAGAGGTAGTTAAAAATATGAATGATCAAAGTAGAAAGTAGTGAGGAAGGAAGGAAATCTCTGTTTCTATCCCATTCTATAAGCCAAGGGCTTTACATACTTCTGTTCATTGTTTTAAGCTTCATTACCCCTTGTCAGGAAGATTTGAAGCTAAGGAAACTGATATTCAAAAGGTTAGTAATTTGCTCAATCTCACACAAAAAATGATTGAATTGACGTCTGTATTATTGAGCCTAGCCTGAAAGTTGTTCTTTCTGTTGCTTAATCCTTTTTCAGTACCTCTAAGATGTCTTTTTGCCAAGAAAATCATACATAGTTCCTTATATTTGAGTAGGTCCATTTTATCTGTTTTAATGGTTTATGTATTGGAGATTTGTGTAAGACTTCTTTTGAGAAAGGAATTTTCTGCTCTAAATTTATTTTGAAAATTATTACAACTAAGTGGGAGGGATTTTACCTATGACAAATTTTTCTCAGGACTTAGGAAAACTCATATTGTTTCTGATCATCGCCTGCTTTGTTTTGTCTTTCAGACACCTGTGAATATTGAAATTGACTGTGTTTCTCTCTTCTCTTGGCAGTTAGAAAGATCAAAAAGCAGAGATCACTTTATCTCTCAAATCCTATAAAACAGTTTCTCATGTTTCTTTTTTCTGTACTATCTGATTTTATTTTCTCTATACGTTTTCATTTAATTTTTAAATATTTTTATTTTACCCATGTCATTGTAAATATTTTTGGAAGTCATTGAACATAGTATGTATACTAGGTGTTGTGTGCATAAAAATATATAAACTGATAAAGAATTTTGCTAACCATTCTCTTATTTTTGAACATTTAGTTGCATTTATCACATTTCTCTGTTTTTCTGACATGGCTTATTAGTTTGTCTTGGCACTAAAAATGTTTGACATTGCCCATTTTACCACTGCCAAACTTACAGTGAAATTATTGTAACCCATATATACTTTAATGTTATGAATAACAGGACTTTGGTATAAAAAGAGAAGAAAGTGAAAATGGGAAGGGAAACCATAATAAAAAGCATTTGATTATAAAGTGAACTCCAAGGAGGGTTATGAGAAAACCAAATCATGGTTGAAGAGACTATGGAAATACTCAGGTTTCATTTGTTCTAACAATAATATCAAAGTCTAAGTTGGTAGAACTTAGACTACCATTGGTTTGGAGCTGCAGCAATTTCAATATGGTAGCAACTCTGCTGAGAAGGCACTTGGTAGAACCAGCATTTTAGGGCATGGCTGTGTTCAGTTTAAATTAAAATCTAGCTAATAGCTACTATTGAGAATTGAAGTCTAATACCTAGGAAGTTGTATTGAGCAGCTATCAGAGATGATTTAATCGGGAAAAATATTTATTTTCACTTTCAATTTTGAGAAATTCATCAGTCTAGCATAGTCTTCAGCATTTATTTTTTAAATCTACCCCTCATTAAAATTTTTATAAACTGTATCCATCTACTTATTATCTTAACATTTTAATTACCAAATTCTAAGAGTTCTTTGTATAGTACCACGAGTCCGTGCTTTTTATAGCAGCTGAAAATATTTTTTCCAGTTTTAAAATATATAAGTGTTTTATTTAAAGCTTGAAGAACTTGCATGGGAATTTTAAGTTTTTCTTTTATAATATCATGAAGATACTGACCACTTCATGAGGTATAGCTTCAGACGTAATTCCTAATGTTAATGTGGCAGATATCTTGCAATAGACTAACATCTCTGTTGAAAATAATGAAAGGAAATTTTTAAAAGTGCATATAAATTCTACAGTTTCTACTTAAGATGTCTGTGAATCTAAAATTGCTCTAACATATAAAGTTTATTAATGAAAAAATATTCAGTTATGCTATGATCTGAATGTTCGTGTCCCCCCTCAAAATGTTGAAATCTTCACTCCGAAGTGATGTTATTAGGAGGTGAGACCTTTTGTGAAGTCACTAGATCATCAGGCCTTGTGCATGAGACTCGTGCCCTTATACAACAGGACCCAGGGAGCTCCTTCTCCTCTGCCACCAAGTGTGGACACAGCGAAAAGACACCTAAAATTTATGAGTCACACACTTCTGCCTCGATCAAGCACTTCCCAGACTCCAAAACTGTGAGAAATAAATTTTTGTTGTTTAGAAGCTACCCAGTCTATGATATTTTGTTATAGCAACCTGAAGGCTTTGGGGAACTGCAGGCGTAACAGTAAACTACAGAGACCCAAGATTTGGGGCCGAGGAAATTTAGGTGTGACTAGCACATAGAATGAGGAGGGTTTTCTTCTGAGGACATTTTCCAGTCTTAGACTCATAAGAATCTGAGAATCTAGATTTTCTTCTTGCAGCAGAATGAATTCCTGGGACAGAGAAAATAACAGAGCTTTTGGTAGGCTCATGAGATAAAAAAGATGAAATTTGAGACCCAGGGGCTAAGATCCTAGCGAAAAGGGAGGAGCTGAATGACCCCGACAGCTGTGAAGTTTTCCTTAAGGGATATTAGTCATTCTCTGAAGCTGCACAGGAAAGAGATAAGAAGCTTCTGAAAAACAGGAGGTTTTTACACTTAAATGAAATTGAATAAATAAAAATAAAATTCCAGGCCAAACCAGGGAGAACAACCAAATCCTTAAACTAAGTTCTATAATAGAAATACTAGATGATACACTGAAGAGGGGCAGATCAGAAGTTGGAAAAAAATTATACCAAAGCTGCAAATGAACTTGATTTAACTCAGTCCCTGATGAAATTAAACCCTCACTCTTTCTTCCTCGCCAAAAAAAAATTAAAATAAAAAAAATAACAACAGAAAACAAGATGCTGTAGGAAGAAAATATCATATGAAAAACTACTATAGGAAAAACTTACAAATGATGGGGCAGCGCCTGAAGCTCAAAGGAGTAGGGCACCAGTCCCATATACTGGAGGTGGTGGTTTCAAACCTGGCTCCAGCCAAAAACTGCAAAAACAAACAAACAAACAAAACACAACAGCAACAGCAACAGCAACAACAAAAAACTTACAAATGACAAACATTAAAATAAGAATTACTAAAATTGCAAAAATAATAGACTACCTGAATTTAAAAATAAGATTAAAAACTGATGATATGTTAGAAATTAATAGGCAAAAAGATTTTTTTATTTTTTTATTAAGTCAAATACACATAGATCGTGGATACATTTATGCATAGGTGGGGTACAACATGTTGATTTTTTTATATATAATCTGACGTGGTTACATCAAACCAATCAACATAGCTTTTGCCTCATTTACTTGATTATTGTTTTAAGACATTTATGTTCTTTAAGTAAATATGACGGGTATATTAAAACAAAGAGGAAAAGATGAAAATATCAAGAATTTCACCAGCAATTTAGAATATGTAAAAGTGCATAAATAAAAACTTTAGCAAAAGAAAAATTGAGATTAGAACTCTAAAGATGGGTATAAATAGTCTAGACAAAGTAGATTAAGGCATAAGAACTAATAAATGAGTTAATGGAATGATTCAAACTGAAGCAGAGAAAAAAATGAAAATACACAAAGGCATAAGGTAAATGTAAAACATACTGAAAAAAAACAATTAGTAACTTCAGTACTTGAGTACGTAATACCCATAAAAATTCAAATAATAATGGAATATAGTCACTATAGAGTTTAGAAGTTCTGGCCAACCTGAGAAGATCATATATAAGCAAAACTACACAGGGCATGCTATGGAAAAGCATTTTGTTTTCTTCCAGAAACAAAATTATGGAAGTACTTAAGATAATGGGAACACTGCTTTATAAGAGCATTAATATTGACAGTACATTCTTAAAGGAAACAATTAACCCAAAAGACAATGAAATGATATTTGATGTGCTGTAAAGGAATCTTATTTCTAGAGAAAATATCCTTTAAGAATTATGATGAAATAAAACTTTTAAAATAAGCAAATGCTGAGAATTTTTTTTATTAACAGAGATAAACTAGAAAAAATTATTAAAGACAGAGTTTCAAATAGAAGGAAAATAATTTAGGGGCTAAAGTAAAAGAAAGAAATGAATAAGGAAAGATATTAAGGGTATTCACGTATAGGTACATGAATAAATATAAATGAATTTTAATGTTAGATAACAAAAATATTAATGGCTTGAGGGCTTTGCAATATATGTAGAAATAAAATGCATCACAATAATAACAAAGAATGGAAGAGCAGGATAAGTTGAGTTAAATCATTCCAAGGTCCTTACATTGTCTGGAGTATTAAAAAAATTAATCAATTAGTGAAGGTATTTGTATATTCTAGTAACTCATGGTAACCACACAGAGATGACTGTAGCCGACAAACTAATAAAGAGGAAATGAAAAAGTAAAAAATAACTGATTACTGTGGTGCATCTTAGCAGGGTACTGGGGAAACTTATTAAATGTAGAGTATCAATGTCTTTATATAGTGATCAAGAAAATGCCATGAAGGCTATCTGTAACAGTACGATCAAAACATTTCTGAATGTATATGAATCGTGCCCTA